>AYEL01080134.1:0-22643 GCA_000484575.1 Olivierus martensii
TTTATCCTATCTGACAGTCAGGCTGCTCTTAAAGCACTTGATAATTCCCAATTTGTTTCGAAACTAGTCTGGGAATGCCGTCTTCTCATTGAGGAACTGGCCACCAAGAACAGGGTACAACTGGTTTGGGTGCTGGGGCACAAGTAGATTGGGGTAATGGGGTTGCTGATAAGCTTGCCAGGGAAGGAGCTTTGCCCCTTTTTTGGACCTGAGCCTGTCCTGGGCATTGGTTCGGATGTCTTTTTTTTTTGGACCTGAGCCTGTCCTGGGCATTGGTTCGGATGTCTTTGGTGGGTTGTTAGAGCTGGTTGGCAGGCTCAGCATCATGCTTTCTGGAGGTCTATCTATGGTCTTAGGCAGGCAAAGGCTCTCATTTTGGGTTGCTGTGCTCAGCGAACCAGTCTGCTTTCTCTGAATAAAAATGAAGTTAGGATTGTTACAGGGCTTCTTCGTCTTCTAAGAAGACATCTTCACTTGATTGGACTTTTTGATAGCCCTATGTGCAGATGATGTTAGTATGAGGAGGAAACTCCTCTCCACATTTTGTGTGAATGTGGCCCTTTCATGGCTTAGATGTGATCTCTTGGGGATGTATTTTCCTGTTCCCGAGGATCTTGCTACTGATGGCTTAGGCTTGATCTCTTGGGGATGTATTTTCCTGTTCCCGAGGATCTTGCTTCTGTTGGGGATGTATTTTCCTGTTCCAGAGGATCTTGCTACTGTCCCATTGAGCTGTCATTTGTTCTTAAAACAGGGCTTTTTCTGGGATGATCTGATTGGGGTTGCACAATAGACCACTGTGGTCGCGGTGCTTGGGCTGAAAAAAAGGTCCCTCCCCTCTTTTACCACCACCGCCGCCGCCGCCACCATTATCTATTATTTTAAGCAAGACAAACCTGGGCTATGAAATTTCAAAGCAATATGGCAAGATCAATCATTTGCTTTATATGGATGATCTGAAATTATATATCAAAATAATGATGTAATCTCTTTACTTGTTAAATACTGTGAAAATTTTCAGTGATGTTAAAATGAACTTTGGCTTTGACAAATGTGCAATGTTGTTGACGAAAGGAGGGAAGGATTGAACAATCAGAAGGAATTTACTTTGAAAACGGAAAATCAATAAAATCATTTTCTCAGGAAGAAAAAGCTGCAAAGTATTTAGGTATTTTAGAAGCTGATGACGACTTCTTACATTCCCAAGCTAAACAGAAAACAAAAACAAAGTAAGAAAAGTGCTTAAATCAAAATTAAATGGAGGTTATACAATAAAAGCTATAAATACTTGGGCAATACCAGTTATCAGATATTCAGCAGGAATTATTGATTGGAACCGAAGTGAACTTGATACACTTGACAAGAAAACTCAAATTACTAAATATGAATCATGCTTTTCACCCCAAAAGTGATGTTGATAGACTACCTGCCCAGGAAGATTGTTTTACTTGTAATAATCCCCTATCACCAAACTGTTGAAGATGAAAAATGTGGGCTAAATGTTTACATCAAAAATAGCAAGGTAAAAATTACTCAGAAGTAAATAATGCTAATATTTTAAAAATTAAAGTAACAAAAGCTGAATACAAGAAACAATTTAATGAAAGGCTTGAAAATTGGAAAAATAAAGCATTGTATGGGCAGATATAAATGAAAAGATTGATAATCTGATATGGCAATGGTTAAGGAGTGGTATAATTAAAAAAGAAACAAAAGGACTGATTTTAGTTCATTTAATAAGTGGATGTAACAAAATCACACAAATCAAGTACAAAAAACACCACAATAATTTAGCAAAAATAATTCACTGGAACATCTGTTGCAAATATGGATTTGAAATGTGAAAAAACTGCTGGGATCACAAAGTTGAAAAACTTTTAGAAAATAGTAATGTGAAAAATTCTTTGGGATTTTAGAATCCAAACTGATTGCCACTAGTTCATAACACCTTGATATTACAATAATAGAGCACAGAAAGGTGTGGATTATTGATGTAGCAATACCCAGTGATGCTAGGATTAGGTAAAAGAGTTGGGGGGAAAAAAAACACTAAACAGATTTAGCAATTGAACTTACTTGATTACGGACAAAACATACAAAAAGGTAATACCATTGTCATTAGGGCACTGGGAGCAATATCAAAATTTACGAATTATTTCAAACTACTCAGACTTAGACATCACACAATTGGATCTGCAAAAAGCTGTAATTTTAGGAACAGCGTTTATAACTCGTCACTATCTGGACAATTCTTAGGCTCTAGGATAGAGCTTGAACTGGACCTCTCTACTAATCAAAGATAGTTCATTTATTTTTCCTCTTTAATTGTGAAACTTTTGTATGCTTTTATTATAATTATTATTATTACAATAATAAATAACCCCTCCTGAATCCTGCTAAGCCACCTCAAAGTGGCAGAGGGGTGTACATGGGTGGAATAGGCAATGCAAGTTGGAAATCTTTCTAGTAGGGTCACCCTGGGCTAGAAGGCTATTCCACTATACTCAACTAAATGCTAGCAGATCCCACCTCGATGGAATTTTTCTAGTATGCAATGATACCAAGCAGAAAACGAAAGCATACAGGCTCGGACATAACCTGGGTTAACAAGGTCCAGGTCTGAATTAGGCAGAGGCTCACATTCAGAAAGTTTACTACAGTCTCCCTTGGCCACTGGTGGCCTAGATAAATAAATTTTTAAAAAGTACTGAAAATAATTGTGTAAATGATGTAAGAACAAGATAATAAATATGAAATAATAAAAACGACAATATTTCAGTGAATTCATGTAAATTTTTTGATAATTATATGATGTAACTTCAATCAACAAATGTTATGTAACTCATGGCTTTTTATCAATTTTTGAATTTTTGGCTGAATTTCTTCATAGTCATTTTGTTCAGAAGACTTATTGCTATCTAAAAATATCAATTATTTTGTGGATAGCTAAAGTTGCATATAAAAAAAATTGTGTTTTCACCAATCTCATAAACATAACGAAATGTTATGAAAGGGAAAAATTTGAAAGAAAAAAAATAATGCTTACATTGTTAGAAAGAAAACAAAATATGCAGTAAATGTGAAAATTTCAAAAGATTTTGATGAAAATTAAGTGAGATTTCACAAATTTAATTTAATTTTTTTTTGCTTATATTAATTAGGCTTAATTTCAAAACATCTGCTGCAATCAAGGGGTTAATTGATTTTAAATTTTTATTTTAGCTATTTATTAAAATTTAAATAATGAATAAGATGTTCTCACATGCAATTGTTATCTTATTTGTACATTTGGATTTACTTTTAACAAACAGCAAAATATTACAAATAAAATTTTGGTTTTTTAGATTGAATGTAATCATTTTTCTTCAGATAAATAGGTGATCATTTATGGATTAACATATATCATATTTTAAAATTTTTCTTAATTTAAAATTTTAGGAGAGTCCAACAGAAAATGTTTTATAAATTTATATTATTCTTAGTATGTTAATAGAATCTAATAAAATGATAAACTTATGACAAATCTATATTTCATTTTTAATTTCCTTGAAAAAATATATTAAATATTCATACTAATATTACATTTTCAAACAGATTCAATATAGAAGTAAGAATGGATACTTGCTTATCACTTTTCTGTTGAATTTGATAAAACTTAGAGGAAAGAAGAGAAAAATTACAATAAGCTAATATTTGATATTAATAATAAATGTAAAAAAATTATTAAAACTAAATAAATGTATTGGATTACTTTGTTAAAATTTAAAGTGAAAATTTTTTGTAAAATTATTAGTAAAGACAATACAGCAGTCCTTACTACTACTACTTAAGCAGTCCTTAAAGCACATAACATTTTATTTAAGAGAAACGTTTTCAGCAAATTAATGCCATCATCAGCTCTAACAGTATTAAAAAGAACAAGAAATTACAGTTATGCATAATGTTCTATTGTAGAACAACATATTTTTTTTTAAATTAAACATACCTAAGATTTAAAAATATCTTTAACTATTCATAAAAATACTTTAAACAAATAATTATAATTAGGACTCTTGGCCCACACAAAAATTAAGCCTACATACGTAATCAAATTAAATATATTAATATTAATCTAAACATCAAATCTTCCATCACGAATTAATTTTAATTAGTTAAGATTGTTATTATAGACGGAACCCCTTAAAGCGTGCTTCCAGGCATTAGAGACAGCGTCCGTTTGATTTTCGTTTATAACTTTGCCTTGCGTGCTTCCTTTAAAAATTTGTAAATCTTCCGCAGTTCTTAACTCTTTTACATCAAAAATTTGTTTAATTACTTTAGTATTCTCCCAGTCGACTCTTACATTATTCTCATATACCTGAACATTTCAAATCTCTGAACATTTGTATGATAGGAATTTAATTTCCCATCACCAAAAAGAGTTGCTAAAAGAATTAGAAAATATTAGAAAAATAGCAGGTAAGCATGGTTTTAGCAATAGAACGATAGATAAAATATACGAAGAAATCCGCAAGAGAAATAACAGCACACATAACGATCGAATAAATAATCCTCAAACTTCAAGAAGTCTTAACAGTCAGCTTACTGATTCGTATATACTGATACCAGATATGTTGAGGCCTTATAATTCCGTAAGTAAAATTGTAAAGAAACAAGGAAAAAAGCCGGCATATAAAAGGTCAAAAACCGTATATAGCATGCTTAAAAATAATAAAGATAAATATATGAAAAATGAAAGGACAGGGGTTTATCAGGTGCCCATTCAGAACCTAGATAATGGGCGAAGGGAAGTATATATAGGCGCCACAACAAGAAATCTTGAAGATAGGCTATTAGAACATAAGAGGGACATCAAGAAAGGGAATCTTACTACTGCTTTAGCGAGAAAGGTATATGAGAATAATGTAAGAGTCGACTGGGAGAATACTAAAGTAATTAAACAAATTTTTGATGTAAAAGAGTTAAGAATTGCGGAAGATTTACAAATTTTTAAAGAAAGCACGCAAGGCAAAGTTATAAACGAAAATCAAACGGACGCTGTCTCTAATGCCTGGAAGCACGCTTTAAGGGGTTCCGTGTATAATAACAATCTTAACTAATTAAAATTAATTCATGATGGAAGATTTGATGTTTAGATTAATATTAATATATTTAATTTGTTTACGTATTTAGGCTTAATTTTTACGTGGGCCAAGAGTCTTAATATTTTATTTTTGTTTAAAGTTTTTATTTAAATTATTTTTATGAATTGTTAAAGATATTTTTAAATCCTGAAGTATGTTTAATTTAAAAATATGTTCTTTGTTCTACAATAGAACATTATGCATAACTGTAATTTCTTGTTCTTTTTAATACTGTTAGAGCTGATGATGGCATTAATTTGCTGAAAACGTTTCTCTTAAATAAAATGTTTTGTGGTTTAAGGACTGCTTAAATAGTGTTGTATTGTCTTTACTAATAATTATACACCGGTAAGAGCAGTAAAAAAAGAAGAATCTTACTTTTTTGTAAAATTGTTGAATTTAAAGTTTGACCAATTGTATACTTATACATTACAAAGTTTACTATATTAGATAAAAAATACAAGATATATAATATACTATATATCTTGTATTTTTCACAAAGTTCAAAAATTCCAAAAGTTATCAGCAAAAAAAAAAAAAAATACTTCATTAGTTATATAATTATGATGAAAAATATCAGTTGATTATTGTATACATTGAATGGTACAATATGGCTTATTCAAATGTTTAATTAATAGAGGATGAGGAGACAAAAAAATGATTTCTTAAAGATATTTATTTGCTACAGAAATTGTTGAGACTTATTCTTTTGTAATACTTTTATAATCTATAGATACAGTTTTCAGACTTTTTTTTGAAATATGTAGTCAGGGAATTTTGTATAATAAATAATCGATAAAAAATGTTATATGCTAGGATAAACTATTATTGTAAAGCCATTGATAGGTGATAACTGTAAATTTAAATATGTTTATAACAGCCTACATAAAAATTTTTCTCATAATTAAGAACAAACAGTGTTTATTCAACTATATTTCTTTTTAAAAATTTGTTGAATGTTCAGAGATTTGTATGATAGGAATTTAATTTCCCATCACCAAAAAACATTTACAATATTTTACACCTATAGCAAATTATGTTCAAAATTACAATTCAATTTGCAACTGAATATATGAAATGAATCTAATTATGGATCCCTCTGCATATAATAACTTTTTGTTTAAGCATTTATATGCATGTAAGTACATTATACTTCAATTAATATAGATAATAAACTTTTTTTATTTGGTATTTAATGTTAATATATTTATTTTATACTTTCTTTAGTTTTGAATGAGATTATTTAATATTTATAAAAAATTTGAAAATTAAAGATTTAAAATAACTTAATTTTATATGTTATGATTTTATTGTTCTATTTGTTTGTATTTAAAAATGCCTTTTTCTCAAATATTACTTCATATGCATTTTTATTTATTCCAATTAGAATAATCAGGATTTTTTCTTTATTTTAATATTTATGTATATTTTAAAAGTATTTTCAGCTAACACCTTAGCCTTAAAAAGGCTAAGGTGTTAGCCTTTTTTAAGGCTAATATTATTAATTATTATTATTTTAAGGCTTATTTTAAAATACTTTTAAAATAAAATTTATAATAATCCTACTTTCAGAACACAAATTTGATGATTTGATTTACACATATTTGATAGGAAGATTATAAATATATTCTTATCAAGACAATTATTAAAATTTCAAAACAGAAAACATTACCTCAAGCATTTTTTGTTTTAACTGTTCAGCTTCATCGTGAGTTGCTACAAAATTCTCTCTTGTCTATTAAGAATAAAATCATTTATGTTTACATTACAATAAATAAATTTTCTATAATATTAATCTCTATTTAAATATTTTTATTTATGTTATATTTTCATAATAATTTCAAAAATTAAGATTCAATACATAAGCACATATACAGACTAAACTTTGATACAGAAATATATTTAAATATTTTATTAAAAAAATCTCAAATATTTTAGTATATTTATTAGTGATCATATACTGTATTGGGAGTACAAATTAGTTTGGTCCGTTTTCAAAAGATAGCGCTGCCTGTCACGAACGTTTATCATGACACCTGATATCATCTGTTTCAGAGAGGTTAGATATCTGTCAATAATATTCAGTTTATATTGCTTTGAGATTCAAACAAAAACCTTGTTTTTTTTACTGTGTTGAATATGTCAAATTTTGTGTTAACTAAGCAGCATTTGCAGGAGGTTTTAGTTTTCTGTTTTAATTGGAAGAAAAGTGCAGCTGAAGCGCATCGAATGATTGTGAAATTTTATGGTGACAATGCTCCAACTGATAAATCATGCAGGGAATGGTTTTGACATTTCAAGAATGGTGATTTCAGCGTTGAAGACAAGCCTTGCTTTGGACAGCCAAAAAAATTTGAAGATGAAGAATTGGAGGCATTACTCGATGAAGATCCAAGTCAAACGCAAGAGGCGCTTGCAGAATCAATTGGAGTGACTCAACAAGCAGTTTCCATACGACTGAAATCCATGGGAATGATTCAAAAGCAAAGCAATTGGGTGCCTTATGAACTGAAACTGAGAGACATTGAAAGGCGATTTTTCACTTGCGAGCAGCTGATTCAAAGGCAACAAAGAAAGGGTTTTTTACATCAGATTGTAATTGGGGATGAGAAATGGATATTCTACGACAACCCCAAGAAGAAAAAATATTATGCTATACCTGGTCAATCGTTGCCATCAACACCAAAGCTGAATATTCATGATTCCAAGGTCATGCTCTGTATCTGATGGGACCAAAAGGGTATTGTATACTATGAGCTGCTACAACCTGGCAATTCCATTACAGGCAATCGGTATAGGCTACAATTGATTCGTTTGAGCCATGCATTATGAGAAAAACGGCCGGAATACAAGCAAAGACATGACAAAGTTATTCTTCTGCATGACAATGCTCAGCCTCATGTCGCAAACCTCGCAAAAAAATATTTGGAAATGCTCAAGTGGGATATTTTACCGCACCCACCATATTCTCCGGACATTGCTCCTTCTGACTACTGAATGTTCCAACGGATGCAGCACGATTTGGCAGGTCACCAGTTCACTTCTTTCACAGAAATCAAAAATTGGCTTGTAACTTGGATCGCCTCAAAAGACGAGACATTTTTTTGAGATGGAATTCGAAAATTGCCTGAGAGGTGGGAAAAAGTAGCAGCCAGTGATGGACAATACTTTGATTAATCTGTTCATTCATTTTGTTCTGAAATAAATGCATTTTTGACCACAAAAAAAAAATGGACTGAATTAATTTGTACTCCCAATATATAAAAAAATTTATATATTTCAAATTATAACAAGAAATCTTATGAAAAATAATTTAAATCAGGAGTGGACAAACTGCGGCCTGTGGGCCGCCTGCAACCTTCAGAACTACTAAATGCAGCCCTCAAACAAATAGCTATAATGCCAAAAATTTTATCGATAAATAAAATGAATACAAAAAGATTCGAAATCTGTTCCATATCTCAGCAATATAGTTGTATGTAATATCTAGAAAAGTAATAAATAATAATTCATATGGTAAACTGTAGATGTCATTACAGAGTGCGATATTTCTTACAAAAATAATTTGATTAAGCATTAACCAGAATAAATGTCTTTGCATAAAAAATCCGTTGCGAAATACATTCAAAATCAAAGAAAATCGTTTTGTCAGTCAATCAGCTCAATACCTTTTGTAATTTCATGATGTTTGTATTTAGTATTTGTGCAATTTTCTAAACAGGTATGTTTTTAATTATTCTTTGAAATTTAAAATGATTAAATTATAATTTTAATATGTAATTTAAAAGAATTTCGACCCTGCCGGCTTTATTCAAACCCATAATTCATATAATGACCTTCATTGGCCGTTAAAAATGAAAGCTGATCTACTAAGAAATTGGCTTAATTTTAATATTTCACCTTTTTATAATATCTTAGTCAACAAATGCACCCCTTAGGATCTTTCTATTTTGGTACATAATTTTCTAAAAGAATTTTGTCACCTCAGAAATTATTAGGTGAATGCGGGATTTTGGGAATTTTTTTTTGCTATTTTGTTTTATGCCCCTTTCCAATCAGATAAATTATTAAAGGGCAGGATCACTTCCAACCACGGGCTACACTCACACCCGTGGAGGGGGTCAGATGGTGAAGGATAGGGATCACTGGGAAAGTGCAGCCCTAGGCTATATTTCATTGATGCAATATGGCCTTTCTCCCAAAACTTTGCCCATCTCGATTTAAATGCTGAAGATATATTGAAAATTCTTGAGTTAATACCATATTACTTGAATTTAAGCCCACTTTTCATTCAAATTTTTAAGGTGTAAAATATGGGTGCGGCCTAAATTCAAAATAAATATTTTAACATCTTATTTCTCCTGATTCCCATTCCCCAACGATTGGGTTTTTACTTTACGCTCTATGCGTGCGCACAGTATTTACGACAGTTGATAACAGTTTATTTATCTTATTTCTCCTGATTCCCATTCCCCAACGATTTGGTTTTTACTTTACGCTCTATGCGTGCGCACAGTATTTACGACAGTTGATAACAGTTTATTTGGTGGTTCCCCATTCATACTTTTCTGATTTAATCCAGTTGCTGTCTAATAATAGCTCTGTAGAATCACATTGTATCTGGACATATTTTAATAATAAGAAAATTTATGAATTACTATAATGCTGTTTATAACCGCTGATGGAAACAAATTGCCATCTTTTATATTTTAAAACAAAAACTGTATCCAAGGAAAATTTTCCTAAGGGTGTTATAATTCGAGCACAAAAGAATGCATGGATGACAACAGAATTGATGAAAGATTAATTAGAACATGTTTGGGAGAAGAAACTTGGTGCTATTTTAAAAGAAGATTCGCAATAAATTAGGTAGCTTATTATATATGTTAGTATCTATTTAAGTAGATAAAAATGTTTCTTATTTTTCAATACCTATTATAAAATCATTTTTTCCAATTCTTCAACTTTAAAATCCTACTGCGGTTTAAATTTGAAGTAATACGGTATTATGACTTTCTATTATGATACGGTTTAAATTTGAAGTAATATGGTATTATGACTTTCTATTATGAATGGTGTCAGAAGAAAGGATAAGTCAGCTATATCTAATTACAATTCTTTGTTCAGTTTTTGTTATATTTAACAAAAAGTTACATTTATGTTGTTTAACTCTTAGAAAAAAAAATCATATTTTACTTTATGATAAGAATATAAATATTTAAAATTTTAAAAATTTGATTAGAAACTAATAACTTTACAGTATCCTATTAATCTATTCACTGCCACTTCGAACTAAATTTTGATATGATCTAGTCTTTTACTCTGTCATTTCGAACTATAGTTCTTTCAAGTTTAAACATTTTTCTTTTAAAGATATTTTTAAATTTTTTATAGTTTACTACAATCTGATTACTGCCTCTTGTACTTAAAACTATATATTTTCATATTTGAACAAAAAAATTTTTTCCAGTATTTTTAATATTTTAATATTTAATTAATACAGTCTATAAAAATGAATTTTTTAATAAATACATGCATAAAAATAAATTTTTCATTAAATATAAATACTCACCATGGAACAGAAACAATTAAAAGAGATTAAATTAAAATTTCTTTGATAAACGAAATTTTTTTTTATAAAGAATGTATTTCTATTACGGAAATGTAACAAATCTCACATGCCACATTTTAAATAAACTGATTAACAAACTAGACCCCACATCAATAAACAACACTTGGAAATGGTGTAGTTTTTCGTAAAAATTAATATAACATTGTGTTTTAGACTATTTAAATTTATTACTCCCTATGCAGGAACTGTTCCTGTAAATAGTGCATTAAAAATTTTTTACTACGTGACAGCTGAATGAAGAAATCCGTATTAATCTAATAGTTTAATATATTTATTACAGGTAGGCCTCAATTAATGCAAATAATTGGTTCTACGAATTTCTCGCACTAATCGAAGTATTAATTCTATAGAAAATATGGTAATTGGTTCTTGCTTTGTGAGATTCCGGCCATTAGCTAACTTCACAATGAATAACTCTTAAACAGTTAGTGTTAAGTTTATTGTAAATATTTATTTTCATATTTTACATCATTGTTCATCATCTAAATTAATAACTTACCAGGAATTGCGTCTCATATCATCATCAAACCAACCGCCAAATCAAAACTAAAATAGCGAATCGAAAGCGGAAGTTGAGCGCCGCCTGGCCGCCAATTCTGGGTCGAGAATTGAGTGAATAGGCCGATTTGCAATTAAGCATTGCAACTTTATTGAATCAGTAAATTAGTTCCAGATAGCATTAATAAGCGAAGTTAATGAACCAATGAGAAATTTTTAACAAGTTTTCTATTTGTTTATTAGCAGAATACGACACCAAAAGATAACAAAAACAAATTTTTTTCACAAGTTTTATTTTAAATAAAGAAATCAGATAATAAACAAAAGAAAATAAATAATATCGGTAGTACAGCAATATAATAGGCAAATAAATTTGTAAAGATATCCTTATTTAAAAAAATTTAACAAAGAATGCTTTTATGTCGCTCAATCACATCCATTTTTTGCTGTAGCGTAATCACTTCTCTTTTTTTCGTTTCCTGTTTTATCATCAAAAGTGTTCTTCCTTTTATCCATTTCGATACTTTTTAAAAGAGAAAATTCTGTACTCTACTGTATGTATACGATAGCAAAGCTAAATAATAGTACAGTAATGTTAAACAGTTAACTGCAAAAAGCTCATCTTTCTGATGTTTCACCCCTTCAAAATCGTGTGACCGTTCTTGGACTGCTCCTCATCCGGTTTTACTAACCGAAAATTAATGGTAATTTGTTAATTGACATCATAAAAGGAGCTTTGTTAGTAAGACTGATCTGTGCTTAAAACTCGCATTAATCGAATATTTGCTCACACTAAGTGAAAAACGGTATCAATTTTATAAGTCGCACTATTTGAAGTCGCACTAATCGAGGCCTACCTGTATTTTTATAAATATGTTTATATTTTATGTATAAAATGTCGACATAATGTTGCTATAGCAACATTGTTCATATTTATAGAACATTAATGTTCTATAAAATTCCTTGTTTAGTTCGCTGACTCAAAGTATATTATCCTGCCTAAGAGCTGTTATTTATTATGTATGTATTTCTATTATCTTTGGCATAAATAAATAAGAAAAATTAATTTATATCCAATAAAAATAATTATATTAAGTATTATTATTGATAAAAATCAATAATATAACATAAAAACTGAAATACAGTCAAACCTGTTTTTATGTGGTCGGTTTTTGTGTGTTATTTTTTTTAATTACATTTTTTAATTAATTTTTATTCGTTATATGCATTTCATGGAATGTTTTTTATATACTGCACAAAAAAATTGCACATAAAAATGCACAAAAAAAAAATATCGCACAAAAACCGACCGCATTAAAAACAGGTTTGACTGTAAATATAAGCGCATAAATTTATTCAAATGTCTGTTAGGCTTATGGCACATCTGTTTGGCATTCTCATATCGGTCAGATAAATAGAGGGTAACCAACAAAAGATTAAAAGGTGATATAATTGTTTCTATTTTCAACAAAAATGTTTTTCATTGAAATTTAAATAGAAAAATAAAAATATACAAATATAAACAAAACTGATTTAAAAAATATTGCAATCCTGCTGGATTTTATAAATCAGTTTTCTGTAAATAATAATTCTCTTTCTCAAATCTCTAAAAAAGTTACTGAAAAACTGTAATAAGATATCCTGACATTATTTTATACAAGCCAATTATTAACTCTAATACTAACTGATGCTATTAATTAGGACTACAGTTACTGCTTCAAGTTAACTTTATCTGAAAAGCTCAGTTTATTCAAAGCGAAAAACTGGATTGAATTTGAGCTTTTTCCAAATAAGCTTGAGCTTTATTCTTAAAAATTTTAACAAATTGTTTAATGATATTTACTAAACAACAGACAAATTATTTCTTTATATGTCGGTGCCAAAATAGAGATTATAGATTACACTGGAAGCAAAAAGTTTTCTTGCTTCCTGCTAAAATATAGGATAATTCTTATAGTTTTCAGTCAAATGTTGTATTCAAATATGACAACTAAATTGTTCTATAACCCACCAATGTTAAGGGAGTAGAGATTAAATTAAAAAAACTATGTTTGTAATTAAAAATTACAGTACATAAATCAAATAATGAAAAATGTCTATATACTCAGTATTCTAAATAAAACAATTTGTCATAAAACACTCATTTCCTGTTCTTTTGACTTTTATATTTCGATAGTTGGTATCTCCTTTATAAAAGTCCAGCTATAGTATGCTATATATTTGGATTCATTTTCCTCAGTACTTCTTTTTGATTTAGGAAATGTTTTGATGGAACTTTCATCATGTTCATTGGAAAAGGTTCCACATTTTCAGTAAAAAAATACAAAAGAGAATGGATGAAATGAAGTTTTAAAAACATGCTGCATCCTATAACATTATATAATGAAACAATTTCATTGTAATTTTCTGATTTTTCAATAAACTAGAAAGTTCTGCAGATGTTTTCAAATACCTCCCAAGCTCTTCTTTCTGTAGCATTTAATTTTTATTTAAATAAACCTAAATTATCAAGCCAAATTTTAGCCCTTGAAACCGTAACAGAATAATTTTAATGATTTGAAATAATTTGAACTAATGTTCTAATCCTTTTACTAATTTTAATGATTTGAAATAATTTAAACTAATGTTAGCTCCATCTCGTAGTTAGAATAATTATTAATTTCACCAAATCATAGTCACACCATTTATTAATTAATAATTGAACTAGGAAATTTTAACTAATTATATCTGAAGAAAAAATCCGATGTAAGTAATCAAAAAATCATTCTAAATTAATATCATCTATTAATTAATAATTAAACTAGAATTTTAACTAATTAATCTGAAAAGAAAATCTGCCTCGGCCCGGGATCGAACCGGGGACCTTTGGGCTAACATCTGCCTCGGCCCGGGATCGAATCGGGGACCTTTGGGCTAACATCCTAACGTCATAACCGCTAAACCACAGAGGCCAACAAGCAGATTGATTCTTCAGACAGTTAAATTAATTTAGAAGGATTTTTTGATTACTTACATCGGACTTTTGCCGATAGATTCACACCTGGCCAGGCTAAATCTAGCCACGGGCCCTCTATGGCACTAGCCAGGCAATGTATAGACAGGCTCGGTCGATAAAGCTTTTAACTTTTAAATAATAACTTCAAGGGAACTATATCCAAATAAACCTAAATAATCGAGCCAAATTAGCCCTTGAAACCGTAACGGAAACCGTTATGGCTTCAAGGGCTAAAATTTGGCTTGATAATTTAGGTTTATTTGGATATAGGTTCCCTTGAAGTTATTATTTAAAAGTTAATTTGTATTTTGTAATAAATTTTCATTGGTCCTCATATTTGAGGATCAATAAAAATTTATTTTTTTATTTTGGTCTGACTAATTTTGGGAAATTTTTGTCTTAAATAGGAAAACTTTTACTTTCTTTATTCATCACCTTCAAAATTTTTTTTTATCAACTGAGCTTGGAATGCAATGGAAGTAAATATATTTTTGATTTATGCACTAAAACAGGATGTGCCAAATTCTTCTGGTCTGTCATTGTTGTTTCTGAAGGGAGTAGCAATTTTTTTGTTCTATAATGGTAGTCCTCATCCAACTGTCTCATTACATAAAAATCAGTACTACTGAATTCAGTATATCTACCTTGCAGCCCAGTCAGTATTAATATAACCATGGTCTATAAATATATATGGTCATCCCACTCCTACCAATAACAAAGGAAAAACTGTTAAGATCTACTAAAGCTTAAACTTTTAAATATTAACTTCAAGGGAACTATATCCAAATAAACCTAAATTATCAAGCCAAATTTTAGCCCTTGAAACTGTAACGGAAATAATAAACTAGTTAAAAATTCTAGTTCAATTATTAATTAATAGATGGCGTCACTCATTGATTTGTAAAATTAATAATTATTCTAATTACGAGATGGTGCTAACATTAGTTCAAATTATTTCAAATCATTATTTCCATTACGGTTTCAAGGGCTAAAATTTGGCTTGATAATTTAGGTTTATTTGTAATCAAGAATGTTTGTGATCGGAGGGATCTACCTATAAAAGAAAAGATTGAAATTTTAAAATCCAACGAAACTGAAAACATTATTAATCTTAGGCAGGCAGGTGAAATAAGCATGGCATGGAAATATGCGATAAAAAACTTGTTTGATGAACCCAGTTTCATCTTTTAACATATTAAGTTGGAGTTATTGTTTCATTCCCCATAGTATTAAGTATTATAACTAAAAATGTATGAACATTTTTGGTCAAATTTCAATTAATTTATCATGAATATTATTTGAAAAATACTATGTTTTATTATTTTCTGTATCTTATGTTCTTTTGTTCGGTTCGACTGAAGATGGTATGTAAATTACCAAAAACGTTTTTGTTTTATTAAAATCTGTTTTATTTATGCTTAGCTGCTATCTGTGCTATTAAATATTTAAACTTTTGCTGATTGAATATAAGCAGTTTTTTAGTATATGTAAATTATTGTGCATACATTCTAATACAGGTAGGACTTGATTAGTGCAAATAATTGGTTCCACGAATTTCTCGCACTATTCGAAGTATTAACTGTAGTTCTAATTATCTTATGTTCTTTTGTTCGGTTCGACTGAAGATGGTATGTAAATTACCAAAAACGTTCACCTATGGTCATAGCAGATGAATCTGTATATAGTTACTTATAGAAGCTTATAACTCAAACATAATATTTGAAAATGTTTTTAGCAGGAATTTCGCTATATTTTGATAAATTAGAATGAAAACACCTTAGAGTTATCCTTAACGTTTTATGGACAAACTTAAATGGTAAAAAATAATATAAAATTCTTCTAAAATATAAAACTGCTTATGTTCAATTTAAATAAAGTTCTAACACAGTAAGCACTACTAGCAGTGTGAAGGAAAAAGGTTTGGTAAATCTGTAGAATCGCTACTTTTGCCGTAGGAGCTGAAATTTTGGCACTGGAACGGAAATGACGTCATCGGGGGGCTTAATCTGACTTCCGATAATGGTGCATGCACAAAAAAATCCAAAGTAAAAAATTAAAAAAACAAGCTAAATTAAAATAGCTCCGCTGAGTTGCTACTGTCATGGCGGCGACCGGAGTAGACGAGGCAGGTATTTCAGTTTAGCTTGTTTTTTTAATTTTTTACTTTGGATTTTTTTGTGCATGCACCATTATCGGAAGTCAGATTAAGCCCCCCGATGACGTCATTTCCGGTCCAGTGCCATTATTTCAGCTCCTACGGCAAAAGTAGCGATTCTACAGATTTACCAAAGGTTTTATTAGAAAACTGTAATAAACGTTTTCAGCATTTCTCAATGCCATCTTCAGTTACAAACGCATTCTAAAATTAGAACGATTTTAAAACAGGAGATTTCAGAACGTAACAGTAAAATTTGAAAAGTAAATAAACAAACATAAAACATTGGAAAAAATAACATATGATAACAAATTATTAATGAATGATATGAAATAATAAAAATAAACAATAAAATAACATGAAGTATAAAGTTCAAGGTATATAAGTCTGTTTGGTGTCAATGATCAACATCGTATAAACATTAAGAGTCCAATAGTTATGGGCATTAGTAGCATAACATTCCAATGTTTAGGTTAATTTGAAAATCTTCTTTGGTTATTCTCTGCATTCTTTTCGATATCATACTTCCACGCAGTAGATATAGAATCTGCTTGCT
This sequence comes from Olivierus martensii, assembly GCA_000484575.1. NCBI lineage: Eukaryota > Metazoa > Arthropoda > Arachnida > Scorpiones > Buthidae > Olivierus > Olivierus martensii. Next base: position 16,960 of record AYEL01080134.1, read on the forward strand.
GTAAATTAATAACGTTTTCATAATGGTTGGCTTTTAAGATTTCTATTTTTTCTGATGTAAAAAGCTCTTTGTCGTCTTTTATTTTCTTAAATACTTTCGCCTCACCCCACAGGATGTTAATGTCTTTTTCATAGGCCCTTTGGGCCAGCACAGTTGTAAGATTTTCTTTCTGTATGCTAGTTTTATGTTCTAGTAGCCCGTCTGAAAAGTTCCTTTTAGTAGCTCCTACATAAACTTCTTTACGTCTGTCTTGGACATTATCAAAGGGTATTTTGTATATACCGGATTCAAAGCTATGGGGCCTCTTTTCTTTATCGTTTCTAAGGATATTAAATATGGTATATATCTACTGCGTGGAAATATGCTATCGAAAAGAATGCAGAGAATAACCAAAGAAGATTTCTCATAGAAAAACACACATTTATGCTGCTGCAGTCACTGTCACTACACACCTAGGTCTTAAAAATACTTCCAAATAAGATGGGCACAAATACAAAACATCACTTAAAACCTGCCTGGCAGAAATGACTAAAAACAAATCTACAAAATCAGAATGGATCTAGGTAGACTCACCCAATACACAAAAAACAGATCCACAAAACTCATGAAATCTATTAGAAAGATTTTCAGAAAACTAAACACACATGCCATGAAAGCCACAACACACACATTAGAGAATACATACACACAGTAAAACAAACTTGCAGCAAAATCACAATGCCTGAAACAATACAAAACCAGCCTAGCACATAAACTAGATAACACTATTCACAAACAACGAAGAGTCATTCTACAGAAACAAACACTAAAGACCCTAAACAAATACAAAACAGAAATACCAACAACAATCACTCACTAGCTTCTGGTCTGCCCTGTGGGGAGTTCCAGTTACACACAACCAGAAAACCAGTTGGATCGCAGAAGAGAAATGGACACTAAAAACGTACTTGAAATGCCCTTTACACCGTTACTGCTGAAGAACTCACAAACACAATAAAATGCAAACACAACTGGAAAGCCCCTGGTGAAGATGGCATCCAGATTTCTGGTACAAACATTTTATCTGTCTTTACAACTCACTAAACAAACAACTCACACATCTCATACACAAACCAAAAGATAAAACTCCTTTTCTTACACAGGCATCACTTTCATGAAACCCAAGAGCATAAATACAATACAGATCAATCACATGTCTACCAACACTATACAAAATTTTAACCTCTTATCACTAACAAAATATACGCACACATCGAAGAAAACAACATTCATAGAACAACAAAAGCTGCCGTAGAAGTCACATGGGGTGCAAAGAGCAGCTGATCTACACAACAATACTAATACAAGTACACACATAATACACACTTACACGCAGTTTACATAGATTACAAAAAGGCATTCAATAGCATACCATATTCATGGCTCATACAGGCACTGCAACTCTATAAAATCAATACCACATACATCACATTCCTACAAAACACAATGCAACACTGGAGAACAAGACTGCATGTCACTATAAATAACAATCACGTAACCACAAAACCGACACACAGACGTGGTATTTTCCAGGATGATTCCCTCAGCCTCCTATGGTTCTGCCTCGCCCTAAATCCACTCTCCAACAAACTGAACATATCGAATTGTGGCTACTGAATAATCCTGAAATTTTTACGGAACACTTTGGTTATTTTATAGTATAAGCAGATATTAATAGTAATAAATAAATTATGCAAAAAACATTCTATATCAAACTGTAATTATGTAAAATAAACTAAGAACTCCAGTTTCAACTTGGCACAGTATTTTAATTAAATCATATAAGACTCAATTTTTTATGGAATACTTATTGATCTATCGCCAAACACCTGGTGTAAAGTGGAACACTGTTTGGGAAATGCTGGTGTAAAGAATGAAGTTCAAAGCCAGACCTCCTGAAAATCAGAAGTGTAGGACCCAGAACTGAATCCAGTCCTCCAAGATTGTAATGTTTTACAATATAGCCATCCAGTTAACCTTATAACATTTCTTTTAAACTCAAAATGGAAGTAGTCCATATGAAAATATTTACATTACTTAGAATACTTAACTATACAAATGAATATTTAAAATAAAGCTTTCATAGTATATTTTAATACCATTTGCAGGTGTTAAATTGCAAAGTTGCAGTTAGAACGAATATCAATAATACTATGTCTAACTCTAACAGCTAACAACTCCGGAAATTCCAGAGTTCAGCCTGAGCTCAGGTCTTAAACTAATTCTATCTTAAATATAATTAAACTCAAAACAATCTAGCACTAACTAACATTAACCGGCAAAAACAAAACCGGAACTTATAACTAGAAGTAATGAACAAGTGTTAGATTGAAAACAAAAAAAACGATGTTAGAACTTACACTAATAAATTGAAGAAAATCTCAAACAAGTTAGATAATAAAAATATAAATTTATTAGACTCCAAACACAAAAGTATTAATAAATGCTTTATTGAAACGATAATAAAGCAACAATTCAAAATGTTAATAAATGCTTTATTGAAACTATAATAAAGCAACAATCAAAATAAATAACTAAACTTGTTTAATTCAATTCAAATATCAACAATCAATTATCCACAAAAGGAAAGAACCTTAACTACTACTTAAATTACTACCTTCACCTCTGATACAAACTTCAATCATCGATCTTTACAAGAAACTCAAATGTCACTTTCCCCAATTTTGCGTCAAGACAACGACTCTGGTTATCAAACAACACCTCAATTGGTTGGTGGTTGCATCGGTCTTTTATACTGGGTGACTTACAATCCCGCACTTCGCTCTTTTTGCATACTTATACGTAACAAGTTTTAAAGTTATTAGCTTACAGAGTAATTCAATCATGTCATATCCGAGTGACATACAGTCCCGTGTAGCTTCATTTACATACTTGTATGTAACAAGTTTAAAGTTATTAGCTTATAGAATAATTCATTCATGTCATTCTCTTTACAATTCATTTATATACCAAACAAAACACCAATATGGATCATTCTTACATTCGCATATCGGACCAGTGGTAAAATTAGTTAGCAAGGGAGGTAAGTTAACTTTTAAACTAAAATATAATACGTTAGATTATAAGAAAAACGCTAAATAGTGTGCATAACAAAAATAAAAATAGGACAGGTCAAAGTTAACCTCCTCACAAAATAATATAAAGGAGATGGTTCCAATTCCATATCACGTGCTTGCTAAAGACGGAGATGGAGAATGTGGGAAGTAAGTTAACTTTTAAACTAAAATATAAGGAGAACATGGGAAGTAAGTTAACTTTTAAACTAAAATATAATACGTTATATATAGGAAAATAACGATAAATAAATAATAGAGTGCATAATAAAGTAGGACGGAGACGGAGAACGTGGGAAGTTAAGTAACTTTTAAACTAAAATATAAGGAGAACATGGGAAGTAAGTTAACTTTTAAACTAAAATATAATACGTTAAAATAATAAGAAAATAATGCTAAATAATAAAGGTGCATACAAAATAAAAATAGGACAGGTTAAAGTTAACCTCCTCACAAACTCAGTCCCAAGCTTCAACACTGTTCTCAACAGAGGCATCTCTCCTTCTGTAAAACTATAATATATAATTATATTAAATAAATTTTTCTATTTTGTAAATTTAAAACTTCTTAATTGAAATATTGTCTGCATGCCAACTAAAATCATATTATAAGATACAAGACACTTTTGGCACATGTGCCATTGATTCATCTTTGCATGTCTATGTCAAGAAATGTAATTTAATACTTACATTTTGTTGTGTTCCGTCAGATCTATCATTTTCTCCATTTGCTATAAAAAATAAAATATATTCAGCATTAAAAACATAATAAAATACTATTTATAATCAGAGCTTCTCAAAAGTAAAATCATGAAGCTTAAATCAGGACTACAAGAATTCAAAATATTTAATATCAATGCACCAAAAAAATTTAACCTTTTGTTAAAGTTTATTATTATAACCCTAATAACAAGGGTATAAATATTGCAAGCAATATATAGGTAATTCTTGTTTCACAAATTCTTACTTGTAGGATTAAGAGCTTTTTCAACATCAATCAATTATTATATGAAACCGAACACACTGATTTTTGGCCTGGAGCCAATTCTGATGCATTTATCACGTCAGGATACTTCTACTTCCTTTCTGGGCTATACCAACGAGTTCAGCCCCTCCTCTACACCAATCCAATTAAAGTCATCCAATGCAACGCGCCTACATTAGATTCTTGGATTATTGTCGAGAATTTCTGCATTGCGGCACATCAGGCAGCACAGCGTCGTCTATATGATGCACTTATACAAATGCAGGTTGGATTCGGTGGCACAACACACTCGATCACATCAAGTAAAGTAAAATTTTACTTTACTCCGAAGCAAGATTGACATCAATGTATGATATTGTCGTTAGGGTGACATCATTTCAGAAAATATCAAGTTAATGAATAGTAATAAATTTTGATAATTTACATAAAAATATTTTCTTTTTATTGTTGTTATTGAATAACTGTTTTCTTTTCTAAAAAATTTGATTTTAAAATATCACAGTAAAAATTCCATTGGAATACGTCTAGGTCACATGGCTCCCAAGAGACCATTCGAAGTTTCGTTTTCCCTTACATTGTATTTTGTCTAGTTGAGTTGAGTTATCATATTTTAGAGTGGATCATCCTAACAATGATATTATAACATCATTAGGATGACATGTGCAACGTGTCTTATAATTTTTTGGTGTATATTTCCAGACTACTGTACACTGAAATGCGACTTTATTGCACGTGACAATCATACAACTTTACAGCAGATGTTCGAAGTGCCATCCCGTTTCTGCTGAACAATACCATAGCCTATTTCGAAATTCTGTCATAGAATTGGCAATTTGTTGAGGAGTGATTTCGGCACTGGCAGCAATTATTGCCTCACGCAGTTCGATCTCGTTTTCATGTTGCTTCTCAAGGATGAGTCGCTTAAGGTGGCCCCAGTAAAAAATCAAGAGGATTCAAATCCAGTGATCGTGCAGGATACGGAATATTTGGACTATTTGTTCCGATCCAGCGCTGGGGAAACTCTTCGTTCAGATACAGGACAATTCGGCCACCGTTATGTGCTGGTGCTCAGTCTTGAAGAAATCACATATCTTCCTATTGTGGCATAAAAGAACAATATGAATTGATTAGTATGGTTTTGACATATGTGGTGTATTGCAAGGATTAATTAACTGCACTAATCAAGGGATTCCTGTATTCAATTTTTCATTTTTTTTTGTAAGATTTGTTTAATTTTTATTAAAAATTATTACACCATAATAAATATACAGTGGGTAATCAATTAATGAACTGTTCGGATAATGAACACTTTCATGAAAGATTTTTATGTTTGGATAATAAACACTTCACAGAACAAACTGTGGGACCCGCAGACTGACAGGTTGGCCAGATGGTAAAGCTGTGGATTACCATTCTGGAGGATCTGGATCCCACTCCTCCAATTTTTCAGACGGTCTGGACCTGGCTTGTTGAACCTCATACTTCAACCATCCGGTTGACCCCATCATGGGTGTTGGCCAGCCTGTGATGGGAGCTATAAATGGCCGCCGCCAGATAAAGAATATCCCATGAGGATATGGCGGCGTA
>AYEL01080136.1:0-24417 GCA_000484575.1 Olivierus martensii
GCATTCCCATCTTTTTGGAATTTCTCAACAACAGATTTAATTGTAGAGACGGATGGAATAGGTCTTCCAGGGTACAGCACCGCAAAATGATCTCTCATGCGCCTATAGGATAAGCCTGAATTACGTGCCCGAACCATCCATACTCGTTCAGTAACGTTGTAAATAATATTCGGCATTTTTAAAAATGTTCGAATTGCGGCACGTCTGCGTTTCTACGCTGTCGCTATAGCAACAACAGAATTTCTGTTTCTCGCACATCTTTTGATGTAAATTTTCAGTGATTTATTTTCAAATGTGTAATTACACCAGAATTAAAATCCAATAATCTTGTGTGTTAAATCGTTTTTTGTTTCTTGGATGCAATAATAAATATATATTGTTAGAATTAAAAATATAAAATAAATTTTCGTAGCAAATGATTCCTGACGTGATAGATGCATTAGAATTGGCTCGATGCCAAAAATCAGAGTGTTCGGTTTCAAGAAAAACGTCCAGATATATTATATACATTGAATAATTATTCAAAATATTTTGATATTTATTAATATATATATATACATACATACAAATAAATCTAACTATTAAATATATCGTGTATTTTATATATATATAAGATGAATATGAACACTAATCGAAGTCAGCGGGTCCTCTTGACATCTCACTCAGCATTGCACTATTATGTCACAGGCAAATACTAAAACATTTTAAGAAGGGAATCAAAATGAAATAGTCATTTCCTACATTCTTTTATAATAGAGAAAACAAGGTGGAAATCTATAATTATAAAAAACAAGATAGTGTTTGTATAAAATAGGGTTAACTGAAGTATGTGTCTAATGAACAAACACAGGACGTTCGACTGAATTAACTGGATGCAAACACTGGCTTTTCATATTAAAGAAAGACCAAAATATATGAAATCTCAGTGTGCATGTTAAAATATAAAAAAAGCATGTAACAGGAGTCACCATTTGAAAATCCAATGCTTTCATCATCTGCATGATCAGATATGTTATCAGTTTCCGATATCTCAGATCATCTTTCAAGATGGGAATCCTGACAACCTTTCACCTCAAGATGTGAAATGTGCTTTGCTGGAATTTGCAGCTCTTCATTTGGAAGAGCTGCAAATTCTATTCTAATCTAACCATTATGACCTGGGGAAAACTAATCAAGCACCTGCAGGCCCCCATGAGGCTGGATTAGTGATGGCCAACCTGTATTTTAAAATAAGTTTAATATTTTTGCATGGATAACCTAGTCCAATGGTCTCAAACTCAAACTGCTCTGCAGGCTGAATGCACAATTCGAAAGGAAATGAAGGGCTGAATATTTTTAAACAAAATTACAATGAAAGGAAAATTTGTAATTACTTTCATTTTTACTTATAAATATATAATGTCTATTTCAATATCTTTGTGAGATTATGAAAAATAGTTTTATTAATACTAAATTATTATAATTTTCCAACTAACATGTATTTAAATAAACAAAGATATTGAAATAGACATTATATATTTATGAGATTATAAAATAGTTTTATTAATACTAAATTATTATAATTTTCCAACTAACATGTATTTAAATAAATAGCTAAAACATCTTTGTAGGCCATACAAAAATGATTTTGCAGGCCAGATGCAGCCTGCAGGCCTCCAGTTTGAGACTAGTCTTAAAATCATGAACCCTTCAGTCTCAGGGAAATCATGCATAGGACAAGAATTTTTGCTATATGTTCTAGGTTATCATCATGGACTGAACACATACAATATATAATAAAGCCATAACTTCTTTAAAATTTAATAGTATAACTGGCAATTGTTGGGGGTTCAAACCCGATACTATAAAAACACTATACAATTGTCTACTAGAACCAACAATACTATGTGGCAGAAATTTGGGGACCAGCTGTTTTGAAACATCACATCATGAAGAAACTCCTCCGTTTTCAGAGGTTGGTTGCATTAAAAATCAGTAAAGCTTACCGAACTTCCCCCACTGACGCCATACTAATATCAGCAAAAATTTAAGCAATTCTTTTTGTGAAGAATTAGCCAACAACATAATTAAAATAAAATTGATATATTACTCAGACTTAAAAATAAAAAAACTCATATGGATCAATAAATGCCTCAAATACCAAGACAATATCACTACTACTAAAGAATTCTGTGAATATATCGGGATGGGATTCAATTGTGAAGAATTAGCCAACAACATAATTAAAAATAAAATTGATATATAACTAAATAGACAACAAAAAACACCCATCAATAAATCATATGATAGAAATACATTATAAAGAAAGCAAGTCTAATAATCAAAACAATAATACACACATATACACTGATGGTTCTAAAAATGGTGAAAAAGTTGGTTCAGGAATAATAATCTAATCTACAACATTAACAATACTATCTTATTCCAAGGTTACTTCAAACTTAGGCCACATTGCACTATTTTACAGGCAGAAATATAGCTCTTAATATGCTGTACATTTATAAAATATCATCCATACCAGGGTAGATACAAAATTTACATGGACAGTTAATATTCTCACATTGCACTATTTTACAGGCAGAAATGTACAGCATATTAAGAGCTATATTTATAAAATATCATCCATACCAGGGTAGATACAAAATTTACATGGACAGTTAATATTACTGATTGCTTGTAATGCTATTTAACAGTATTATTTAGTAGAGGACATTCACATATTAGCATCAATCTCAAAAGAAAAAAAATAATCAACTTCTATTGGATACCAGGACACTGGTATCTAAGGCAATGAAAAAGCTGACCTCCTTGCTAGAAAAAAGTAGCAGATTTCAATAATAATATAAAATTTAACAGAATCCCAATTAAATTTATTCAAAATTATAACAAACAATGAAGAGATTTCAATAATATAAAATTTAACAGAATCCCAATTAAATTTATTCAAAATTATAATAAACAATGAAATCAATAATAAATGGCAAGAACAATGGAAAAACTCAAATATTGGGAGACATGCATATTCATTTATTCCGGAGGTTAAAAAGTTCCTTAAAAACAGAATTCATTCCTAATGCCTTTACGACACAAGTAATCACCAGACATGAAAAATTTAATTCCTATTTCAAAAGATTCAATATAAAAACTACAGATCAGTGCATATGAGGACAAGGAATTCATGATGTGGAACACTACACTACTGTCCGATCTATAATATACAAAGGATTGAATTTGAAAAGACGGTATTATTAAGAGGTTATAACTGGCCCCATGAACCTTATCAACTCATTGAAGACAAAGAATCTAAATACACTAAATAATTAAAACTAAAGCATTAATTCCAAATTTTAATGAAATGCATTAATTCACAGGATTATTATTAAAATACTAATGAGATATTCTAGCTCTTTTCAGACACTAAAATCAACAAAAGAAAACAAACCATAAAGAAAACCACAAGAGCCAGAAGATGGAGTTACCGCAAAATAGACAACAAAGAACCAACGACTAAGAAACTTATAAGTGATACCTAATGTGCATGGAGGATAAAATATAAACTTCAATATATTTACTAATGCAACGGCATAGAAGAAATGACTTCTAAAGTTAGCCTGGACACTATTAAACAACCTTGGAACCTTACTTCCAATTACCAGCGAGAATGCAAGAACTAAAAAGAAAAGACTTCTATTCATTGGATGTTCTAATCTTAATTTGCTCATTATAGTGTTGTTATACTTGTTATATTATTATTATTTTAATTATAAAAAAAAATTTAACTTAATATATACTGATTAACAATATAATACTATAATTATTTTTGCACATTATATATTATTGTTTATTTGTTATTACTTATAACAGTAAATATGCAATAAATAATATAATTATTAAACAAATATATATATATATATACCGTATGCAGTTCACGATCGATTGTCGAATTTTCGCGTCGCGTCGTATCAGCAGCGCAGCGTTGCCTATTTGATTACAGTATATAGATGCAGGTTGGAATCGGCAGCACGACGTGCTCGATTGCTTCGGGATAAGATAAAATTTTACCTGGTATTGTATTAAATGAATTATTGCAAAATGTCCTTCCAGGTCTTCAGGAGACATTCAATAACTTATATTACTTCAATGGTTTTGCTTATTACTTGAATTTCTCCAGCCAAAAAAAAGTTGATTTTTTTTGATCCGTGTATAAGCAGACCCCCCACTTCAGAAAATTTTTTTTGAGAAAAAAACCTTAGCTTATACACGAGTATATATGGTAATTATTTCCTGGTAGTAGGTTTGTTTTTATGAAAATAATATCTTTGAAAATAATTGCATCATTTATTGTTTATCATACAGATTTAGCTCATCCAATCATTATATAGGAGAAACCAGAAGGAAATTTAAAATTAGATATAAAGAACATGAATATATCATTAATAAAAGAAAATTTTCACTAGTATATGTACAGTCGCGCAAGAAAATAAATAGCTACCCTTACGCCGATCGACTTAATGGTGGTCATGGAGTGAACTGTGACGGCACTTTCTAACCTGACAAACTTAATCGAAATGAAAACAAAATGAACAGAATAAATTAAAGCTAATTTGTATATTAATATAAATTTATTATAATAAATAAATAATATGTAATAAATACGAAATCTAATCCTAATAAAAGCATTTTCTTTGGTGAAAGATTGTTACAGAAACATAATTGAGATGATTTGCATGCCATTTGTGGTGCGTTTTATAATTTAATACTTTTACATTGTGATGACTTTTTACGAAACTATTACCGAATTAGACAATATATAATATTGTAGACAATATTATATTTTTTTTATTAAGTTATATACTAAATTTAGATAACATATTTAACATATTGCAAAAATAAATTATATTTAGAGTAACCAGCAAAGCTCCAGAATATTTTGCACCATATTTCCAATTGAGAGAACAGAATATTACAGATCCAATACTATCTTACAAATTCAGAAAACTGTAAGATGAAGTTCACTTTTGTCATTTTTTTCCATTCCTCTCAATTTGACAACAATCAAAATAAGTTCAATATACTACATATTAGAATTAGTGTGTAAATATTGTGAATTTAAATTTTTACCCATTATATACTACTACTAATGTGGAGAATCGCGACTATATAATTGTATAGTGCACATTTTTTTCTTATGATGAACTATGAATTGTACGAATAAATAAGTCAAAATTAAAAAGAGAAAGGAATGTGAAGTTAGATGGATGGAGTTTCTCGTTCGCTACGGAAATTTCTCCCAATAAATAACATAAAAAAAAGAGATAAATTAAATATAATTATAAATAAAAGAAATAGATGTGTAAAGAAATATATAAACATCCTGAGTTAGGCATTAATTTAACGATAAACAATCGATTAATGTGTCTCGATTATCAGCAGAATTGTACATATAAAAACATATACGTCTCGATGAAACACGAGATATTATGGTGATGACGCGAGATCAAATTGCGGGCAGGTATCGCTAGGAATGGGATAATGTAAACGAAAGGTTAAAACTTTGTAATGACAAAATACCTGAGAAGGAGAAAAGAAAATATGTAAGAAGAAAAAGTCCAAGTCAGAGAGTGAGTCAGTCAGAGACAGTTGTTGTTAAGATTTCTTCCTGTGCGGTGTTGTCTTGTCTCCAGTCCTTGCTAAAACTTACTCCTGGTGTGGTTCGGATCTGTCACTTGTTGCTCCGAGAAGGTCATTACCATCGGCGTTATACACGGAATTCAGTGGTTGTGATAAAGAATTGTGTGTGTGTAATAGTCTAAAGACTAGTTTTATTGGACTAAAGACTGTTAAAAAGAAGAAAGAATCGAAAGTCATCACTACTGATTTCCTACATATTGTTATCTGATTATATATATATATATATAGATACAGGTATTTATCCTCCAAAATGTTTTGTATTATTTCATCTCTCTCTCAATAAAGAACTAGGTTTGTTTTCAACCATATCGTTGTCTGTCATTGTATCACTGGAGATTTTCTCCTCTCCGTCCTTACTCACAAAAGCGCCACATATCCGTGTTTTTGGCTATAAAGAAATATCCTGATGCCACGGTTGCTCTGCGGACCCCACACTAAAATAAATGACTACATTAACATAAAATATGATTTAATGTTACTCAAACATTTAAAAAAAAAAATAAGTCAATGAGAAAGGCGTTTCATATCAAAATACTAGAAAGAATTGAATATTACTTTTAGAGAAACATTAAAAAATTTTTTATATTTTGAAATAAGAATTTTGCTCCACTATTAAAAAGATCATTTTAATATTTAAATATAAGAATAACAACATTTAATTTTTAAAATTAAATGTTGTTATTCTTATATTTAATTTAATTTAATTCAAAAAAATCCAAAAGCATTTAATTTTTAAAATAATTTGCAAAAATCTAAATGTTACAATGAATCCACTAATTTATGTATAATAATATATAAAGAAATATTTTTTGTTACAAGTAATTAAATAATTCTCGTAGTTATATATTACAATAATTACGAAGTTCTTGTATTAACTAATTAATCTTACAGACATAATTTTGTAGTCATTGCGGCTATAAAGTTAATTAATTATTAAAAGTTTATTATGAGTGAAGGATAATTTTCATTATGCACCTCTATAACATTTAATAAAATCAAATATTGTTATTTTAATTCAAAACAATAATACAGACTCGATGCTATTAAACAGAAACAACCTATTAAAATACTGTTTCGTATCGAGTTCATTTTTATTTAGTAATATATTCACCATAAAATGTTAAAATAAAGCACAAAACATAAATAAGGATTATCACTGATTTCTTTTAGGAAAATTAATCATGAAAATTTTTGAATAATTTCATTACATATATAATACAAAATTATCCAGAAATAATACAAATTATATGATATTGAATAACAAATTATGTAAATTTGTTACGTCATCAGATCCTCATCAAAATAACCATACATAAATAAGCATTCCCGCAACTTTTCCGTAATCATTACTGTAAGTGCAATTTGATTTGTTGTAGACTTCAATGAAAAAAGAATAACTATCAAGTCAGATTGAGTGAGAAAACTTTTGAATAACTTCTTTAAAATGCCTAGAAGCAGATTACATCAAGAGTTATCCACTGCAGAGAGAGAAAGGATAATAGGATTATGGGAATCAGGGCAATTATCAATGAGATCTATAAGTCAACAGATGAACATTCATCATAAAATTGTATCAAATTGGATAAAAAGATAGCAAGAAGAACATGATTTGCATAATAAATCAAGATGTGGAAGGCCATGAGAGATGTCAAGATGTTAAGATGAAGCAATCAGAAACACTGCCGCAAATGAATCACTGACAAATACGAAAAAATTTATCTTCGCAAGATGAAGCAATCAGAAACACTGCCGCAAATGAATCACTGACAAATACGAAAAAATTTAACATCAACTTCAGTTACACCGCTCATCTGAAACAATACGGAAATGTTTAAAAGAATTTTGATTCAAACATCATCGTTCTGCGATGAAAGAATACTTAATGAATATTCATAAAGAACTCAGATTAGGATTTGCATTACAATATTTACCCTACACACACGAGTTTTGGAAATCTGTGATATTTTCTGATGATAAAACATTTGCATCCAACTCTCACGGAGAACTTCATTGTTATAGACAAGCAGGAACTCATTATTCACCTGGAAATATAGCTTATATATGAAAATCTGATTATAAAAGTATAAATATGTGGGATTAGATATCTGCACATGGTCCAGAAGAACTAGTTCAAATAGAAGGTCAATTCAATTCATCCCAATATATAAGTATATTAGAATCCATTTTCTTGCCAACTGTGTTGGCTGTTTATTCTCCAGGACATTCTTTTTCATTTGTTCAAGACAATTGTCCCATTCATACAGACAAGCAGAATTGTAAAGCAGTGGTTTCAACAACATCCCAAATTAAATTGCTTATCTTGGCCGGCCAAAGCTCATATTTAAATCCAATAGAAAATGAATGGGGAAAAATAGTACAGGAATGGAATTGGGAAGATTTTCCTTCTTCACATAATGTTTTAATTCGAACACAACAAATTTGGGAGAAAATGCGAAGACAATCAGATATATTTGAAAATTTAATTGAGTCTATTCCATCCAGACTAAACAGAGTAATTGATGTTGCTGGGAACTGGACTTCTTATTGAATTCTTCTTTGTATTTTATAAAGTATTCATAGTATTCTAAAATATATATCCAAATTCACTTTTAAAACTACAAATAATACACAGTTATAAGCTCTCAGTTAAAGTGAAAAACAATTATTTATTGCAGAGTACTTTTGGTTTTTAATAAACCATCATCAGTGCAAATATTACAATTATTAAAACCGAAAGTACTCTGCAATAAATAATTGTTTTTCACTTTACTGAGAGCATTATAACTGTGTATTATTTGTTATTCATAATATTCTGATACATTTGTAATTTCATCCAATATGCTTACTAAATTCTTATTTATTCAAATTAACATGTTTACAATAAAAATTTTAATATTTTCTCCATTATATAACTTGATGGTTTTATTTATATTATTTAAGATTTTGATATCCACCATAAATTAAATTTTTACATTTTCATATGAAATGTAAGGAATATATATTAGTATAATATTAAAAAGATAACATACAAAATTGAGAAGGAGGAAGTTTATTACAATAGAGAAAATGAAGTGTGAACATGCCCTTATTGTAGCACATCACTAATACAATTATTTTTATTATAGAAATTCCCTAATTATATAAACTTCAATTCATAAAATTCTACACTTTGTGAGGAAGTTAACTTTGACCTGTCCTAGTTTTATTTTATTATGCACTATTATTAGCATTATTTTCTTATATTCTAATGTATTATATTTTAGTTTAAAAGTTAACTTACTTCCCATGTTTCTTTTCTCCGTCATTAGCAATCACATGATACGGAATCGAAACCATCCTCCGGAAGAGCTATCCTGGTTAATGACGTCATTGTATCTAAATAATTTTACCACTGAACTGATATGTGAAAATAAGAATGATCCGTATTGGTGTTTTGTTCGATATATAATTAATTGTAAAGATGATGACGTGAATGAATTACTCTGTAAGCTAATAACTTTAAAACTTGTTATGTATATATGTCAAATGAGCGAAGTCGGGATTGTAAATCACCCGTATAAAAGATCGACACAATCGACAAGTTTTTGAAGGTGTTTGATAACGAGAGGTGTTGAATCCAGACGAAAAATTGGCGAGCGACATTTGAGTTCTTGTAATGATCGACGATTGTTTGAAGTTTGTATCAGAGGTGGAGGTAGTAGAAATTAGTAGTATTTAAGGTTCTTTTTTTGTGAATAATTGGATTGTCGATATTGAGTTAGATTAAACAAGTTAGTTTTGTTGATTATTGATTATTGAAACTCTAATAAAGCAACAAAGCATTTATTAACACTTTTGTAAGTGTTTTTGAGTCTAATAAATTTATATTTTATTATTTAACTTGTTTAGATCGGAAGAGCGTCGTGTAGGGAAAGAGACTTGTTTGAGATTTTCTTCAATTTATTTAGCATAAGTTTCTAATATCGTTTTGTTCATTCTATTTCAACACCTAATCGGTACTTTTAGTTATAAGTTCCGATTTCCATTTTCGTTTCGTTGATTAGACGTTACGTTATTGTCAGATTGTTTTGTAGTTAATTATATTTAAGTTAGAACTTAGAAAAAAGACCTGAGCTCAGGCAGAACTGAGAATGCAGAGTCGCTAACCGTTAGGCTTAACTGATAAGTACATAGTATCAAATTCCAGAGTCGCTAGCCGTTAGGTTTAGTTATAATTAATAGTATTGCATTCGTTCAAATTCGCGACTTTGCAACTTTATATTTATTAAATAGCTATGTTGACTTGAGAAATGTTGTATGACAACTTGCAGATAATTTGTTTTGTAATGTGTGCGATCGGTATTTATTGCTAATATGGTTTGCAATCACATAAATGATGTTTTCAGTGTGTTTTTATGCAAAAACAAAGTTTATTAACAACCACATATGTGGGGTTTTCGGGAAACAGAATTCGGAACAGTTGAATCAACAGATGTTGAGCCTACGAACGATTCTACCAAATATCGCACGAGTAAGGATGACTGTCAGAGGCAATTCAGCAAGTTAGACAAAGAATAACATTGAACATAAATTCAACTGCTTTTTTATTTTTGTTAAGAGAGATCTCTATACATTTATACAAAAACACAAATATCAATTACCGACAAAGAGAGAGATATACCTGATACAAAAACAAATCTTCAATACGGCCAATCCAAGAGGAAGAATCTCAGTAAAAGTCACATAGGAGGACTCTCTCTTCAAACAGTCTTTAGTCCAAATTTATCAATGAGAATGAACACAGCAAATGGAGTCAGTAGAAGAAGACCACTATCGACTTCCCTCGAAAGTCTTCTCTTTTCAATCTTGAAGTTTGTACAAATCAGTACAGGAAAACAGGAGAAAAATGCGCAAAGCTAGAGACAACAAATAAAACTGTGAGGAAGTTAACTGGACCTGTCCTATTTTTATTTTATTATGCACTCTATTATTTATTTATCGTTATTTTCCTATATGCTAACGTATTATATTTTAGTTTAAAAGTTAACTTACTTTCACGCTCTCCGTCGTAGCTGGCAATCACGTGATATGGAATCGGAACCCGTATCCGGAAAGACTATCCGAGTTAATGGTGTCCTCTTATCTACATAATACTTACAACTGAACTGATATGTGAAAATAAGAATGATCCATATCGGTATTTTTGTTCGATATATAAATTAATTGTAAAGATAATGACATGAATGAATTACTCTGTAAACTGATAACTTTGAACTTGTTACGTGTAAGTATGCAAATGAGCGAAGTGCGGGATTGTAAGTCACCCGTATAAAAGACCGACGCAGTCGACAAGCCGATAGAGGTGCTGAATTTCCAGACGTAGAATTGGCGAAAAGTGACATTTGAGTTTCTTGTAAGGATCGACTATTATTTGAAGTTTGTATCGGAGGTGGAGGTAGTAGAATTTAAATAGTATTTAAGGTTCTTTTCTTTGTGAATAATTGTTTGTTGAGATTTGAGTTAGATTAAACAAGTTTTGTTGATTAATTGATTGTTGCTTTATTATAGTTTCAATAAAGCATTTATTAACATTTTGTAAGTGTTTTTGAGTCTAATAAATTTATATTTTCTTATTATCTAACTTTTTTGAGTATTCTCTTCAATTTATTAGTGTAAGTTCTAACATCGTTTTTTGTTCTTTTTACTGCTAACACTTAATCGGTACTTTCAGTGTAAGTTCCGATATTTAGTTTCGTTTCGTCAGTTAGACGTTATGTTGTTGTTAGATTGTTTTATAATTACTTAGTATTAAGTTAGAACTTAGAAAAAGACCTGAGCTCAGGCCGAACTCTGGAATTTGCAGAGTCGCTAGCCATTAGGTTTAACTTATAATTGGAATTATTGCATTCGTTCTAATCTGCGACTTTGCAAAACAAAGTCAAAACTCAGAACCAAAAGCATTGACTTTCTTTGCCCTAGCTATATTATGTGTCTGATCCATCTTCACCCCCTTTTCCCGGGGACAATTGTTATTCTCACTTACATAATCATTCAGAGGGTCAGGTAATATTCTTAACATGTCATTTGAATAAACCATCTTAAATTTATCACCTTCCAAAGGACAGTCAAGCAATTTGATACGTCCTGTTTTCATCAAATTGTGTCGTTAATTTCTCATTCTTTAACTCAACTTTGTGACAACAGAAAAGAGGGGTTGCCGATCCCCACACATCACTCGAGTTGCTATATCATAGAAACTGAAATAGAACTATAGATGAGTAAAAAGAAGTGTCAAATGTAAAGTTATGTCTAAGAATAGAGAGGTCTCATATATAGATGAACTTTATAATGATATTTTTCATCAAGCTCTAAAAAATAAATGCACAACATATTGACAAGAAAAACAAGCAGAAAGAAATGAAAATTCAGAAACGAATGAAAAGGTGAAGTTCTCTGGGAGAAGCCATTTCAGGCTCTTTTCATGTTCAAATGTAAAAAATAGGACTATGTTCCACTTTTGGAAGATATCGCTGTTATCTTAATAAATGGTGTTAATTGCTGCTTCTCATTTCTCCTAGTGACCTATCACACTTCATGATAGGAATCTTTCAGCTTTTCTCGTACTTACCTGTATCTCTTCTATTTCTTAAGCTAAGCTTTATGTACAGCCTACTAATACAAGATACAGGAAACAAAGAATATGTTCTAGGCCAAATGCTTTCTATAAAATACCTAAGACCAAGAAAGTTCTCTGATTCACAGAAATTACATTTTTGTTTCTTTGTTCTGTATAAAAAGTGATTACTCATTCAAAGTGAAAAAAATACAAGTATCAAAATTTCATTGGCCAAAATTCTCTAAAATTGATAATACACCATAGCAGAAGAAAAAAAAAGCAAGCTTAAAAAGCTTAATATCGATGATAAAAAGCAGAATTCTGCTTCAATATTTTTCTGTGCATAATGCAGTAGCAGCATTATGCTTATAATTTTATAATCATTTTTATTTATAATTATACCTTCAGAGAAATAAAATTATGCTGCCAATCTTCTAATTTAGTATATCCATTTGTTCAGTGAATATACTGTGCATTTTCTAATTTTAATATGCAAATTAGTTGGAAAAAAGTCAATAAAGTTCATTAATGTGTATTATTGAATGGATATACTGGAATGATTTTTTAAGTTATCATTTTTGATTGGAATTATATTTTGTGATTTAATATTTTTTATAAGTTTCAAGAAAATTTTTGCAGTAACTTATGATGCAAACAGTTTAAAAGTATAGTCTGTTTAACTTAATTGTGTGGGAAAACATCACAAACTGGAACAAGTTCATTTACAACAAAGGGGTGTACATGCAGAACGGGTGGGAAAACTGGGAATTCTAATTACCTGAGTTGTTTTAGATAGGTTGAATAATTGTTACTTTTTGAAAAATCCTTTATATAAATTTTAATATAATGTAAAAAATAAATTTTCTTTTTCTAAGCTGATGCTTACCCATCAACTTAACAACAAACGCTCCTTTTTTACACAATAGACCAGTCTAAATAACCGCATGCGCAGTCTGAACCCACACAACTAACTTGGACAGACTATTTCTGCATGAATTTTTGTAAAAATTATTTTTACTGCTGTTTACAATATTGTAACTACATTTCATCTTTTAAGTCCCATTACCTGAAGATTGGACTTTTAATGGAGTATATAGCAAAGGCAATCAAATGATTAAGTTAAATTAGATAATAAATATTGAATATATATTTGCACTTACATAACAATCATTAATTCACGCAATAAAAATGAAAAAGCAAATTTTTGATATGAAAATCGATCAAAATCTTACAAAGTAAATGGAGGTAAATGTGGTATTCAACCCCTAATCATCTCATACAATTATATTATGCTTTAATATAAACACCCTTCTATGCTAAATGTTTGCTCTATTTTGTCTTCTATGCCATATTAGATGAAAAGTAGCATTTAAGAAAAATGGAGATGCTGTCAGTAGAACATGAACAAATTATCCAAAAATTTTAGAATGAAAATATTACAAATGAATAAATTAACAAAAATGAAATTTGCAAACCAATAAAAATATATAGCATTGTTCAAATGGATAAAGTTTTAGACATCTACATGTCAAATATAAAAATCACTAATATACTATATTATTATATTAGTATTTTAGTAAATTATTATTATTAGTATATTTCACTAATGTACTATAATCACAATCTAAAATATAGCAATGAAAAAAAAAATTTTTAAATCATGCATATCTAAAAATTCATGCCTTTCTAAATTATACAAACGTGAATTTTATTAAAAAAAAATTTTAAAGTTTAAACTTTGGCAGTTACATAAATTTTATAAAATCAACTGTATAAATGTTAGAACTTTATAAAAATCACCTGTATATTCTTTTCTAGTTTATTTATTGCATTTGATAACTCATCTGATAACTTATTATTCTCTTTTTGATAATTTTCAATTTGTTCATTCTCTTTATTTTTCATTTGAAGTAATTCACTTTGAAGTTGATCACAGCAATTAGCTAATTCCACATGTTCTTTACGTGCTTCCTAGTTTGAATAAAATTATAATTATATATTTATATTTTCCAGATTTAGAATATAATTTGAAAGTTGAAATTACCTCTAATGTTTTTTGTAATTGCTGCTGTTCATGAGTTTTAGTTCCGGCTATATGTTCAGCCTCTTCCAGTCTTTGTCGCAATTTAATTCCTTCAGATTCCAATGAATTATAAATAGTTTGAATATTCTGCAAATCTTGGGCAAGAGCAGTTTTAGATGATTCTGCCTGCTGCAATTTATTGCTCATATCTGCTAAATGCTGTTTATAATTATATTCATCTTCTTTATGAGTAGATATAAGTTTTTGAATATGCTCTTCTAACTGTTGTATCTGGTGATGAAGATCATCCTGGGCTTGTTGCATTGCAGCTTGTCTTGTTTCATATTGTTCTCTAGTTGAAAGCAATTGCTCAACTTCTCTTTGCAGCCTTGTAATCTCTAATGTGCTTCTTTTTTGACTAAAATAGAAAAAAATTTATAAAATTAGAATCATTTCTCAAAGCAATAAAACTTATGCATCTGCTTATAAACAAGTTTTCTATTACATAGAATTTATTACTTGAGAATCAAAGCAATCAATATTATATGCAACTCAATTTATAAATTCACAACTTGAACTAGCTAAAGATACTGTCAAAGAAGACAATTATTTGACAAGGATCAGACTACCCAAATCTGGTCCACCTAACAATAAGATGTTCAATCCAGGAAGTTGTAGTTCCTGGATTGAACATTTCATTAATTTACACAACAAAAATTTATTTTATTGCATTTTTAATATGAAAAATAGATCAAAATCTTACAAAATAAAATGGAGATAGGTATGATATTCAACCCCCAGTTCTCATACAGCTATATAATGACAAATTAAATTTTTGTTTTTTGTTCTTTATAAAAAGTGATTTCCATTCAAAGTGAAAACATACAAATATTGAAATTTGATTAGCAAAAACTTTCTGAAATTAATACTACACATACCACAACAATCAAAGAAAAGCTTAACCCATAAATGGTAACATGAAACTGAATCTTAAGTGGGAAAATAGGGATTAATAAACTTATTATAACAACAAGTGAAAACTAAAGTAAATAAATTCATATCGCGCTGTATACTTTAAAAGCAATTCCAAGATCCTGGTTTGATAAATAAAAAATTTATACCCTTTTGAAATCGGATGATTCTTTATGAAACACCCTGTATAATGAAAGAAATATTGTAACTGTTTCTTTTTATGTTAAGAATTTTTCATTTTCCTCTCTATTTTTGTAATTTGAACATATCCTTTATCCTTCGAGACCTACTTAAATAATGTCCAGTCAGAAATTTACTTGATATCAATAATATAAATTATAATAAAATCTATAAATACCACGATGACTTTTCGTTCAGTTCATAAAGGAATTATTCAAACAAATAATAATATATGCAACGATGTAAACCTCATATAACTATATAATTTATAATTAAACTGATTACAACTAATTAATAAAATCCAAATATAAATATTAGTTATATATAAGAGATTATTCCTCCCGGAAACATGTCATCTAATGCTGTTATACATTAAGAGACAGATATTCTTCTTATCAGGTAAAGATTATATTAATGGGTTCACTGCCTCTCCCGTGGTAAGACGTCAAGATGGCGGAACAAAAAACTATAAAAAACAATAAAAAGTGATATAAACAAAATTCAATCCCGAATTATACACTGGAGCTATCGCGGAGCGGTGTTTTTGTGTTTATTGAGTGAAAATAGATGCCTCTGATGATGGGTCCTAAATTTTCCGATTGCCGAAATTTCTTTTCTAATTCCGTTCTAAACAAAAAATGTGAATGGATTGTATTCGTAGAATTTGGATTATTTTTCATTGAATCTTATCGATTCTGCTTTCTATTCTATCACATTTTAGTAATCTTATTTTGATTTTGGGGTGAGATAAATTTATTTTTGAAATTTTAAGAAAAATATGGAATTTTACTATGTTGAATTGTAAAATTCATAAAATTGAAAGATTTTTGCCGATAATACGAAAATTTTGGTTAATTCTGTTAAAATATAGAACTTATTTGTTTTTTTATTGCTTTACTTTTACAAATAATTTTGTAAAATATGAGAAAATCGTAATGTACAGATAATTTAATAAAATACCAGAAAGTCGTAAACAACCCTAGGCAATAAAAGGGGGCATGACACTTTAATTGTTTTATGACGGCCAGTCCTGTATCGAGTATTGGCGGAGACCTGCTGTGTATCACAATTGAAAATTACTTAGTCCTTATACCCTGTTTACACTACACAATATAAACCAGTTCAAATTATCAAACTTATTTAATCTCATAAATGTGAACAGAACAAGGATAGCCAAACTTGCTTTGAAAACGTCATGCACTAATGCATATTGGTTTAGGCTGAACAATATAATAAAACAATATTTGAAATTTGTTTTGTATTCTGTACATTGTGTTTTTTCTTATTTTTCTATCAGATTGATTATCTTAAAAATCGTTTATCCGAATACCCTTTGTCCCAATTAGTTCGGATAATCGACACTCTACTGTATAGCAAAATACTATCAAGAATATACTGTATTAATTTAATGCCATATTCTGAATTTTACTGCTGTTTTTAAGTTCAAGTCTGTTTCATTCATTTTGGAACATGACTGAATTTGAATTTAATGATTAACAAATACAATAGAGTTATTTTATCTAGTCCTTCTTTAATTGGGCTTTGCTTTAAATGGCCACATTTTCATCAAGTTATGAGTAGAGAGAAAAATGAATAAATTATTCTGAAGGGAAAAAGTGTTTAAATCTGCAATAAGTTATATTGAAAAGAAAAATAATTCATCTGCCACTAATATAATTCTTATGAAAACTGGCATAATTTTGCTTCAAAAAAAAAAAAACAAATTTAAATAGAAAAGAAAAATGAAGATTACTGATTTCGTTTAATGAACCTTTATATACAACATGTATATTTTTTATTTAATTTAAAACTTATAAATGATATTTTGCATATATTTTCAGATTAACTGGCCATTCATTTACCTAGCCTAAAATCATGATAAGAGAGTGTTTATTGCACTAAAATTTTCAATAAATTTTCAAATAAATTATTGATTATTTTTTTAAATATAAAATTCCTTATAATATAATTTCTGTAGCTTCTTATTATATAATTAAATAACATTGATTTAAAAATAAATTACCATAAATTTTGTTAGTAGTGACATCATTATACACATATTAGAATAAAGTGGACAAACTGGATAATGACTTATTAATGCAAGTGAATCTTTTAATTCCAAAGCTAAATCTTCTAATTTCACATCTATAAAAATAAATTATCAGAAAATGAATAATTATCTAATTATATATATAATATATGTATAGTTCATAAAATAGAAATCTGTATTTTGCTTTTAACAGTAGTGCTTTAATAAATACTAAAAATATGTATACAAATATTTATTTTATTAATATTTTATGTACTAAAATAAGAAATGTAAAATATTAGTGTAAAATCTATAAAATTAAAATCAGCATATAATAAACATTTACTAATCTACTTACAGTTAATGTAGATATTCCAAATTGAAATATCAAAAATAAATTCATCTCAGAAAAAAATTATTTACTTCATTTTTTTGAATTTCTATCTATAAATAAATGCATTGTCTTTTTATAGTTTTGAATAAAGGCACTACAGTGATATTTTAATTTTTATCAGCATTATCTATATCAGGGCTGGTACCAACCAGTCGATCGCGAGTTACTAGTCAATCCCAACAAGCTTTTTAGTCAATCGCAACCCTCCGACCATCTTCTGATCAACTCGCTTGCTAAATTTCCACTTTACAATACATAGTAAAGGTGGTCTGAGTTCTTGTTGAAACAAGAAAAGTGAAAATTATCCCTACGTGTTTTCGTTCTTTGTGTCTTTTATCATTTATTAAGTAATGATGTTATCCCTAAGTGTTTTCATTCTTTGTGTCTTTTATCATTTATTAAGTAATAGCAGATTTCATCAAAAATAGAATATAATATATCAAAACCAATAAATGAAGATTATTTCAATGAGTAAGTAAAAGCTTGTTGGACAAGTACATTTACAGATTCAAATGTTTTCCTTTCTTTATCACACTACTCAGATCCGGACAACAATGTACCATTGTTCAGTACTAAAAGATTTTAATTTATTAAAAAATAAACTTCAGTTATATAATTTTTTCTTTTTTAGCCATAATTACGAGCATAGAAAATAAAGTTAAAATCTATCATTACCATGATGAATGGGAACTTGATTTCTTTTTTCCATGGTTAATGGCCAATGCTCTTGCCTAATACATAATTCAGTTGTTGCTATTGAAAAAAAGGGAAATATCGAAAGACATTTTCAAAAAATGATCTCCAATTATAAAACTGAATATCCAAAAGACTCCGAAATACGTGGAGTAAAAATTATAGATTTAATTTGAACTTGCATTCACAACAAAATATGTTCATAAAAATTTTTAAATTATCTCTTTCGTCATATAATCCAACTTTTGAATCAGTTGCAAAATATACAGAATGCCAAATATCACATTAAATTTTTTGTTTATGTACCCATGCATTTGTAGTTATTTTCATATTATGAAAAATTGTTTATTTTACTTAATAAATTTTGAATTATATAGATGATTGGTTATTTTTGTACTTTCATTCCCTGGATAGATCGCTATATCGCTCCAGTGAAAAAAGTAGCTCACAGTCATAAAAAGGTTGGGCAGCCCTGATCTATATCATTAAATTTTTCATATATTCAACTTTTTTGTCTTTTGGGGCTATTTTTTTTGTTTTCTTAATCCAAATTCTCACTTAATCTGAATGACTTTTCCCCAATTAATCCAATTAGCAAGAATTTACTGTACTTTATATCTTAATCAACATTTAAATCAGTTTTTCTGTTGAATTTCATCAAATTAATAATTATATTGAAAATATTGATAATCAAACTAACATTTTTAACATATTGCTAAGAATTTTAATGAGAGAATTTAAATATCCATTTTAGTTTTTTAATATACTTCTTCCTCAGATCGGTACGTTTTTTAATATACTTCTTCTACCATGCTTAGAAATCTGGAGTAGATATCTTGCTGCAATAGGAATTCCTGGTAATGGTTTAATTGATGTCTATATTTAAAATGCCTTCTTTTAGCATCTGAAATAGCCACTTCAAACATACTTGTTTCGTCTTTTTTAGCACTGACCTAGATTTGATTGGTAGTTTAATCCTATAGATAGACATCATTAACCTTACATTCTTTAAGAACTTCCATGTTTTGAATGTTCTGGCCACTTTTCTACTAACATTCTTAAAGTTCCTGTGAGTTGATTCATGTCAAGCTGGCTCTTTTGTTAATAAATATATTAAACCTTTAAACTGTTTTTACTTAAATTCAATAAAAACACTATACATCAAGCACTTTTTGCAGTGAAGATTATTTTATTAACTTGAATTTAAACAAAAAAAAAGAACAATAATATTTTGTTATAGTTACAAGCAATGGTTCTCAACTTTTTTTTCTGTTGAGGAACATTTCATTATTTTAAAATTTGGTGGCACACCTGAATATTTTAAATAATAATTTAGATTTAACAACAAATTTTTATTAACAGATTATATTTATTCTTATTTATTACATTCAGATTACAGACATACTTGTACATGATATTATTAAATAGTGGCCCTTATTAAGTTATAACGCAACCTGTGGATTTTGTCTTTTTAGAGAAACTATAATTTTAATTTAATTTTTAATCCTTAAATTTTAATTATGAATAACAACAAAAAATTTTGGCTGTTGCAGAAATTTGAAGGTTAGATTTTTCTAACGATACCCTATTTATAGGAATCAGTACAGTGGGTTTGGCTGCAAAAGGGATATCCAGCCAACTACATTTCATTATTAATACATATGATTCATACAATTACATACATACAATTCATTCTTAATTTTTTGCAGCACACCTTCAAAGGTTTGGCAGCACACTAGTGTGCCGTGGCACAGTGGCACACCTGTCAAAGGTTTGGCGGCACACTAGTGTGTTGTGGTACAGTAGTTGAGAACCACTGGATTGCAGGTTAAACTTAAGCTTAGGATGGTAAAACTAATAATAAACCAAATAAAAAAAAATTATAAAAATAATAAATACGTATATAAATACATAAATAGATTTAAAAATTTAAGAAACTACCATATTACTTCGAATTTAAGCCAAACTTTTTATTCAAATTTTTAAGACATAAAATTTGGGTGCGGCTTAAATCCAAAGCGTATATTTTAGCATTTTATTTCTCCTGAATTCCCATTCCCCAAAATTTTTTGCTTTACACTCTATGCATGCGCATAGTATTATGACCGTTGATAACAGTTTATTCGGTGGTCTCCCCTTCATACTTTTCTGATTTAATCCAGTTGTTGTTTGATAGCAGCTGTGTAGAATCACGTCGTATCTGGCCATATTTTAATTATAAGAAAAATCACAAATTGCAATAATGCAGTTTATAACCGCTGATAGAAACAAATTGCCACCTTTTATAATTTTAAACAAAAAAACTGTACCCAAGGAAAATTTTCCTAAGGATGTTATAATTCGAACACAAAAGAATGCATGGATGACAACAGAACTGATGAAAGATTGATTAGAACATGTTTGGGAGAAGACACCTGCCGCTATTTTTTTAAAAAAACGAATGTGATAGTATATCTGAAGAAGATTCTCAATATATTCGGTAGCTTATTATGTATATTAGTACCTATTTAAGTAAATAAAGATATTTCTTATTTTTCAATACTTATTATACAATTATTTTAATTTTTTCCAATTTTAAAATCCTACTGCAGCTTAAATTCAAAGTAATACGGTATTACATCATATAAATTATGCATCCTTAATCTGGCTTAGGAGTCGACATCAAAACATGTTTTAGATAACAAAAGTATAATGTTATCTGAAA
Organism: Olivierus martensii; assembly: GCA_000484575.1. NCBI lineage: Eukaryota > Metazoa > Arthropoda > Arachnida > Scorpiones > Buthidae > Olivierus > Olivierus martensii. Next base: position 21,282 of record AYEL01080136.1, read on the forward strand.
GCCGATATCTCCTTTTTATTTATAGTGTAAAACCACACTGAGGAAAATTGTTGTGAACCTTTCATTTAGTCATTTTATTAAAAGGCAGAAAGTAGAGAATATACTAAATGAAAGGCTGATGCAACAACTTTCCTCAGTGTGGTTATACACTATAAATAAAAAGGAGATATCTGTTTTGATGTTGACCCCTAGGCCAGATTAAGGATGCATAATTTATATATGTATTTATCATTTTTATTTTTATTATTTTTTATTTGGTTTATTATTAGTTTTACCATCCTAAGTTTAAGTTTAACCAGTAACCATAACAACATATTATTATTGTTGTTCTTTTTTTTTGTTTAAATTTTTAAAGTTTGATTATAACATTCTGTTCCATTGTGTAAACCAATGTTAGTTACAAGTTAATAAAATAATCTACACTGCAAAAAGTACTTGATGTATAGTGTTTTTAAAAATAAATAGGAAACACATTCAGTTAAAGAACTATACTGTAACTGAAGTAGGCTATACAGATAGCCAAAAATATTTTTGATTAAATGATATACCTCACTAAATGTGCTTAATATTTGATATTACAGTTCCCGCCGCTTTATAAAATCGATGCTTAATAAAATCAGCCGCTTTATGCAATCAAATCCTTAGGAACGGATTCAAATCAATGCAATACAATTGAAAAATCGCCGGGTAATAAAATCAACATCGCTGCTTATAAAAATCATTCATTGCAGGTACAAAAACAAAAATCGCTTTTCTAATCGAATTTTTAATTTAAAGTTCACCAGTTCTTCAATATTCCAACTGCAGATGTTCGATTAGTCCATGTAAATCACAGAAAAAAACGGGAGAGTATAAAACAATAAAAGTAAGAAACGGGAGAGTGTAACAGTAAAAAGGGTAATTATCGGCAATAACATTTTCAGAAATCCGAGTGAAAATACTGTTGCCGATAGTGTAATTAACATTTACAATAATAATCACTTTAAATCAGGGGCAACCGATGAAGACGAAATAAAAGCAGATATTTTTGGTGCGTTACTCAGTTGATGCAAGAGCAGGGCTCCAATGCTTGGGGTTTTCCCAAGATCTTGAGTTTTACTTGAAGTCTTGGAATCTTGGTTTTTATTTCGAAAATTTTAGAAAATCTAAAATTTTTAAATTGCATCTGTACTACTTCTTTATCTGTAAAATTAAACTAATTTAATCGCATTACTATATTGTATTTTATAAGTCTCGTTTTAATTATGTTGTCTGTGAACTGGATTTTGAAAAAAGGTGCAAAATTTTAGATCGCCGTTTTTTAAAATCAGCTGGTTAATAAAATCAAAACTATTCGGACAGAAGTGATTTTATAAAGCGGCGGGCACCAGTATTTAGATTTTATAATAAGAGATGTTATATTAATACTAAGATCAAAATCTTATACAGAAAATATAGATAAATTAAAGGATAAAAAAACAGCAGGTGTATTGATTTGCATAAACCATTGATAAAACTTATAAGAAGTTTTGTCAAGACACAGAAGAAAATATAGATGATGAGTAGATATTCTATAAACATATTGTTATAAATTAAGTTCTAGATAGAATTTTTTATAAAGAAAATAAAAGAGGATACCATGATGAAATAATATAATGAAAGAAGCAATCACTGAAAAGAAAAATTTTGCAAAGTGGTTACAGACTAATTTTTTAATATGAGTAATTTTCAAATATATTTCATAATAAATGGTCCTAAAGTAATCTCATGCTTGTTACAATGTTAGTAATAAAGCAAATCTTCATATAGACAGAAAAATTTTTGCATCTATAAAAAAGATTGTATTCTTATAAAATAATATGCAACCATTGTTTTATAATTTTAAATATATTTAACATGATTGCTGAAAACTTTTTGAGTGTTATATTAATTTAATAATAGACAAATATATCAGACAGTGAGACAGTGGTTAACTTTTTATATCTTAATGTTGGGCAAAAAGTCTACAGAAGTCACTTTGAAATAAAAATATATCTAAGACAACTAGTGAAATAAAACAAAAAAAATCATAAAAGCTATCAATTAGACCTATTAATACTATTAAACTGGTAATAAAACATTTGAATATCTTTTTTTATAAAATAATAAGCAAACAGGAAAAATTTATTAAAATATGAATTAGAAATCAGATATTGTATGGAACAAGACACATCATTGCTTTAAATAAATTATGGTAGATGTTGAAATAGTTTTCATAAAAAAAAATCTTGGAAAAATAAAAAAATAGGATAAATTATATCATTATTGAATTACACTTATACAATAATTTGTTAATGCAAAAGTTCATAAAACAAATATTTGTAAAACAAAGAATATCTTAATTATCTATGCTATATGCAGGCTGTCCCAAAAAAAATGTACTCACTCTATTGACTCATCACTAACATATTTTTTTGTTTTTGTTACAGATCAAATTATTATTCCATAATGCCAAACTCACAATGCCAAATGATATATTAAGCAATGTTTTCACATCCATTAGTCAACATTATCAACTTTGTTTGGAAAATGGTGGAAATCAATTTGAACATTTGCAAACATGCATGAATGTGTAAACAACTTCCAAAAAAGACTAATCTACTCAATAAATCATTATCTTTGTTAACTTATCCTATTAGACCTGTAAATATTTTTTTTAGTTACTATTACATTACCAATTGTTCTATTGAAATATTAGGCAACCTCCCCAAAAAAACAGAAATAAAAGAACATAACGACAACAGATACAACTATATATTGAACTGATAATATAGAAAATTAATTTTTGTTAGTAAAAGTAGGAGCACAAATAAAAAAGATCTAGTAAATTTTTCCATTCTCTGCTTTGGAATGTGAATCAACTGAAACTTCCTTAATGGTTTCTGTGGAACATTGAAGCCGAAGAAATCATTTTCTACATATCCATTTAAGTATATATCCAAAAATTTTTTATCTTGCTTATTAAGAATATCTTGTAGAGTAGGAATATTTAAATTTTCATAATTATATAACATGTGTATTTGATTTTGTTCAGCCATGAATTTAATTATCTGTTTAATTGCATATTTATAACTTCTACTCAATTTTTTTAAATATGTCTTAGATGTAGCTGCATAAA
>AYEL01080138.1:0-10627 GCA_000484575.1 Olivierus martensii
AAAATTATTTTTATTAAATTTAATTTATTAAAAAATTTTAACAAAAATGAATTTGTTATTGATTTGAATGATAATGTGTTTGCTGATTTTAAAATTTTCTTGTTATAAATTAAGTTACATAAATTCATACTTATTTGCATGAGAGTTGGCAATAACAGCAATAATACTATCATAATTTCATTAGTGATATATTATTTAGTGTTTCAATCTACAAAAAATTAAAAAATTTAACAGAAGCTAAAAAATTTTATCAATTCTTTCCAATGTGGGTGTTGCATCTGAGGTGTCTTGAACTTATTGATCTAAAAATAAATAAATGAAAAAGTTTGTAAACAAAACTTGACACTTTTCTAATAAAGACAAAACTGCTTATTATCTATCATAGAAAGTTCTTAGGAATCAAAGCACAAGTAACAGTGACTAACAGTTACTAGTTGAATAAAATGTATTCTAGTCACTGCTACTTGTGCTTTGATTCCTAAGAACTTTCAACAAAACTTGATCTTTTTATTAAAATTTGTTTGTAAATGTAAATTTTTTAGAAGATAAATAAAAAAATTTCATTCTTTTAAAAATGAAATTTTAGAAGAATGAAAATTCACTTATGTTCCTGAATCTACATGGGATATTACAACAGCCATTTTCAAATTACTATGAGGTCAATGACATCCTATATGGGTTTTGCCATTAGATTGAAGGATGAGTTTAAATAGGTTGATTCTAAATCCCTCTTAAAAAATCTGAAATCCAGATAAAATATGATCGCAGATAGAAGTATAGCATGCAGCTGTTTGACCAACTGATATTTTAATGCTGTTTTTATTGCAGTCTGTTCAATGAAGAGACTTAAGAGTTTCATCCATTTTGTTACATGATAAACTTTAGGCCGGCACAAACTAGTCGATATTGCAGCAATCCAGTCGCATTCGATGTCATACCAAAATCGTACGTACAACTTGTCATTGCATACTCATTGCAGTGCCATCATCACCTCCAACGAAAAAGAGGCAGAGTGAGAACTTTCCCAACATCAAATATGTTATATATTTGGTGCGATGGGACATGCTTAGTGAAAACTTTGGAAACTTGAGCATGTGTATTTGGATATTGTTGTTAGTAAATGTGCTCCTTGCTTGGCTGCTTGATACGTTCTTTTGGATTAAGTTGAAATTATGGAAAACATAAATTCAGTTCAGTGGACTCTCGAAGATGAAAGTTTTCTTATAGATTTCATAGAGGTAAGTAGCAGCTATTTTAGTTGATGATTAAAACAGCAAAAGTCATCTTAGTTTAGAAATTTATACGTATATTGTATTTCTTCCAGGTCACAGAGTACTTTGGGATTCGAAGAATCCAGAATATTTTAATAGAAATATTAGAAATAATTTGTTGCAAAAACTTTGTGACATTTTAGTAGCAAATCTGGGATAAAAATAACTAGTAAGTCTTATTATTATTTTATTATTAAAAAAAAATTACTTTTAAACAAGTTTATATATAAGTTTGGTTCAATTTTATAAAGTAGGCCAAAAAATATCTGATATCTGTGTTAGATATTTTTTCTTAAGATAATGATAGGCTAACTATATTAATAAGGGCCCAAATTGTAAAGGGACCCATTTCTTACAAGGATGCAAAACAATAGTTCACTATTTTAATGAAAGATATGTTTTATAAAATATCTGATTATAAATATGAGTTACTTATTTAATATTTCATAAATAAGTATTCTGGATCATCTGACATCCAAATGTTACTGAATGGATTTATGACTTTGTTTATTATTGCCAGCAATTCTCCCAAGATGACATTCGACAGTCCTGGTCACACGATGTTGTTTGTGCATTCCTTTAAAATAGTTATCCATTACTGCATATCAAATTATTTTTACACCTTTAAAAAGTATAAAGTAATATATGTATACTATACAATTTAATATTTTTCAAAGATAGATACAAGTTTTAAATAAAAATTTATTGTAATGCATTATACAAAATTATTTTTTCATAGTTATTTCTTTCATTTCAGTTAATGATGTTAAAAAAAGTGGCGAAATCTTCCCACAACATATTCAAGGGAATTGAAGAAAAACAAAAGTACACCATCAGGATCAGGAATATTAGATGCCTACACATCCAGATGGTGTCTTTTTAAAGAAATGGCTTTTTTAAATGACATCATCTGTGATGAAAGTATTGATTCATTTTTGTTAAAATCTTCCCAGGATGTAAGTACTTGAAAATTTAACTACAATAATACAACAAAATCTAACTGGCTATAATTTGTCAATTTATAACATTTAACAATGATCTTTTTAATTTCTTTTAGATAGCTGTAGCAATAGATAACAGCAATGATAATATATCTACAGAACATCAAATTCCTGAAACCCAAGCATTTCCTGGGTCAGGTAAAAGCACAAGATCAAAAGACTTATGCACAGATGTAATGAGGAATGCTTCTGCATTGATGGAAAGCATCTGCTCCAAATATAATTCATCTCCAAATGATGGCATCAGTGGCTTTTTGGATAACATAGCTGAAATGCTTAGGGAATTGCCTTTTAATGAAAGGCAAACCACAATGATTGAAATACATTAGTTGGTTTTATGCTATTTAAAGAAATTTAAAAATAATGTATAAAAATGAAGCTATTTTAAAATTAATTGTACATATATTGATAATAAAGTTTCTCATTGTTTATTTTTATAAAGTTTGTCAGATGATCTACATTCATTAAATAAATTTTGAGATTTTAAACCAAATTTTATTCATTTTTACATTTAATGATGTAATTTGAATAAAAAATTTAAATGATACAATAATAAAATTTATACAGGAAGAAAAATTCACATTATCTAAAGGTAAATGGCATTATTTTAAATGCTAATAAATATTTGGTTGGAGAATAAAGCAGCTATTCATTCTACTAGAATTGAGATTAAGAAAAAATACAAACTTTTTGTTTGTGTCATAACTTTATTCTTTTTTGAACATCTTACTAATAATATATGTACAATATATAAAGATAAAATGAATATGCAGTAAATTGACTAGGTCTAACTGAGTCAAGAACTTTTAAAAACAGATATTTGAGGGATTTTATTTTTCTTCTTTCTTCCTCTTTGATAAAATTTTCCCTGAAAGTAAAAATTCTAATGAATATAAAATATTTAGTATTTTGAAATTTGCATGCATATCATAATATAGGTATTTATTAAATTTGGAGTTTTCTACATATATTTTAATTGTCATAATTGAATTTTTTAAATCAAAAGCATTATAAGCAGTAAAATTTAAATAATTTTACTGCTTATAATGCTTTTGTTTTAAAAGAAGATTAAATAATTTAATTAAGGAACATTTTCAATCTTATGAGGGATTCTCTTCAGCTTACCTAAAAATTGAACAAATTTAAATACAATTCGAACATATATTCTAACATATAGTTTAAAACCTACTATGTAAAATTAATATAATATTACAGTAAAAAAATTTGATATATTATAAAAAAGTTATTTATAATTATAATAATAATTATATTATGCTAACAGTTTAATATATTATTTAGTTATAGTGTCAACAATTATAAGTTGTAATTCACTGTATACTGCAAAAGTTGCAGAAATGGCTATGCTAGATTGGTCATTAATGACATTCATTGTATTGAATTTTAGAAATAATCTTATATTTTAAAAATATTAAAAGCATAGCATATATCTATTGCTGACCATTTCCAGGATAGTTTCCTAGCTTCTATCATAATATAATGGGACAAGTTTTCTTGAATAGCCTTTGCTTGTCTATTTGAATTTCAGTTGACAATTGGTGCCAAGTTATATAAATGATGTTCAATTTCACTATATAGAAATATGAAGTGAATAAAATAAGTTTTATAAGCATAATGGATTATAATTTCTTCTATATGGTATTTAAAACTTACTTGGTACAATTCATTTCATCAGTAGCTATATAACTATTAGATTTAATAGCAAGAAAGTGTCCAGGCTGCATGCAGCTAACACAATTTCTTTAACAACAATTGGTTCCAATGCTAAGCATGTTAAAAAAATGCAGAATCTGTTTGTTAGAATGCCAAATGTACACTCAACACATCTTCTTGCCCGATATAATCTGAAAAAATGTTTTGAAATGCATAAACTTGTTTTAAAATACAGGGTGTTTCACAATGTTTTGACGATTTCAAATTTGAATAACTCTCAAACTAAATGCAAAACAAAGTTGAACATTTTACACACGGTACAACATTTATTCAAGTTTACTTATGAAATAATACATCAGACAAATGATAACCATTCACAGCTACACAATACTCAAGATGTTTCACCCAGTTTTTGAACACATCTTTCATAACTGCTGAAGGAATTCTGGAAATTTCATTGCGAATTTGATTTTTTAACTGTTGCAAGCTTTTCGGCCAGTTGGAGTACACTCTCGCCTTCAAATAACCCCATGGTAAAAGTCTGGTATGGTTAAATCAGGCGAGTGAGGCAGCCATTCAACACAAGCGCGTTTGGAAATTATGCAGTTGCCAAACGCTTCATGGAGAACTTTCAAGGTCTTGCTTCGACCAGTACGCCATGATTACTGACCTGTATATGGGATGAAAATTGACACTCCGCACTACTAATAGACGGCGCCACTGACACTGTATCTTGTTTTTAGCATGCGTTATTCAAATTTGAAATTGTCAAAACATTGTGAAACACCCTGTATAACTGAGAAAATGGAAAAATAACAATTTATATGAATTAATATATAATATGTATTAATAATACCTGTAATTGAATATTCTTTGCTATTAGACAACATTCTGCTTGGGAATGGTTTCATTATATTTTTGCTCATTGGAGATGCTTCATCTGCTACAAAATAGTGAGGAGTGCATATACACTTCCTGGCAAAGCTTTTTCCCCAGGTATTGATAGCTGTTTCCTCTGAAGTAAGGTGTTAAGCTGACATTTATCCCAGACACCTCCATCACTGATGCGACCATTTACACCATCATCTATGTAGCGAAAGCACAAATTTGCATCAACTACAGCCATTAGAATAATGGACTCACTATCTTTGTAATTGTGATAGTGAGATTCACTATTAGTCAGTTTATGCATGATGATGTTTCCCATCTATAGCACCCAGACAATTAGGAAGATTGCATTTTGTCATGAAATTATTTGATATTTCCAGCCAATCTTTTTCTTTCTCAGGAAACCTAAAAATGAATGTTAACCTTTTTCTAATAGATTGGCATACTTTTCAAACAATTCTGGAAACAGTACGTTCTCCCATTCTAAAACAATATGAAATTCTCTATAAGTCATACCAGTGGTTAAAAATTTTAGTGTAACTGCTAATGTTTCAGCTGGACTAATAGCAGTTTGTAAAATGGTATTTTGTTTTATTATATCGTACTGAATAAGATTAACTAAATGATTGAAACAATCTTCATCCATTCTCATCCAATTACTGCAAATACAAATGATAATTCTTAATCAGAAAATATAACTTTAACGTTACTGATTTTAATTATTTAAACTTATGATTTTAAAAAAATACTTTCTTGAAATTATTCTAATATTTTACAAATACTTCTGATAAACTTACCGATATGAGAAACTATCTTGAAGACGAAGCTCTTCTACCAAAGTGTTCATGACACCTCGATTCTCTCTATGCCGAATCCATTTCCTATCGGGTCCTCTTTTCTTTTTTTGATTATTCAATTGTTTTTTGAATGCAACAGAACAAATAATTGCAATGGAAGCCAGCATTAGCATGTCGTCTCTGTATGTCACCATTACTTGATAGGTAAACAAATGTTTGAGAAATCTTGATTGGCTGTGAAAACAGCGTCATATGTGATATCAATTTAAAATTTCGCCAGAATTGCATCCAGCGATGTCTTATGAAATGATCATGTGACTAGAAAAATTGCATCTGACGCCAGATCGCAGTTGATGCCATTGACTAGTTTGCGGCCGGCCTTAGAGGACAATCATTTTTATTTAAATCAGTGCACCTAGGAAATAGAAAATTGGTATAATCTAAAATTACATTAATTTTCTTATTATGTGTAATCAAAGTGGCCATCCGATATATATATTTAGTTTTTTTTAACTAAACAATATTAAAAATTTTTAGAAACATTTTTCTCTTACAACATAACTTAAATCTAAAATATCCTTACCTTCAGTTTAATCTTACATTTTGATGAATAATTAATTTATAATATATGTGAATTACTTTAATCATTCTATATACTATATTGAAATTTTTATATTTTGATTTAGATGGAATTAATACGCAGAGATTATGTAGCAAACGGTGGTTGGGAAACTTTTCTATCATATGAAGATCCACATCAAGATATTTTAGTTGGACTTCTAAGATTAAGAAAGTGCTCAGAAGGGACGTTTCGACCAGAACTAAAAAATAATGCATCAATAATTAGAGAATTACATATGTATCCTTTTATAAATGATTATAATTTATTGTGATTCAAATATTAAATTATTTTCGATTATTTTTTCAATTATTAAATAACTCTTCTTTGACTATAATACCTACATTCCCTATTTATGTTTTAATGTATTTCAAAAAATTCCATGTTAGTTGAAAATTGCACAAGTTCATCCAAAGTTCATTTGTGTTACTATGCTGATGATATAGTCTATTAAACATATTCATAACATTACAGTAAATTGTCTCAAAATAGTGATAATTTTGATGAATGTGCTATAAATTTTGAATAAAATAACAATATTAAAACATAACTTTAACATGTAGTAAATTATCTTCATGTCTATAATATATACATTGATCAGATGCGCAATGATATTCTGTACATTTTAATCATCTCTAATGGTCTTATACAATGGCAGAGAGTTGTAATTTTAATTATCCATATACCAGAAACTATAACATTTAATTTAGAATTTCCCATAATCATATAAGAGAAAAAATTATTAACACTTCAAACATAATTTTATTACAGCAATTATTTCACAATAGACTAATGTTTATAAAAAAAATTATAATTATTAACATATTAGAAATTATAGTTAGTTATACATCCTGAAGAGTTTTCCACAACAAATTTAACAGTGCTAAATGCATGCTTACATGTTAAAAAAACATGTCCTGATAAAACAAGATCATGTTGTCTGTGTTTTGAGACAACAAATGTGTTGTAAAGGACAGATTACTTACAAAAAGGATTGGCAATAACAGAGCATATTATAGAAATTTGTTACAAAAGTTATGCCACAGTATCAAAGAAAAAAGATGTGGTTTATTGTCAAAGAGTGTGTTGCTGCTAATTGACAATGCATCTGCACACTGAAGCTGCAAAATAGTCACTTCTCTGTGTAACTATGATTATGGAACCGTGCCCCATTCCTCTTATTCTCCAACCTTCGCACTTTTAGACTTCCTGTTTTGAAATATAAAAAAATATTTATGAGGAGGAAATTTCTTCAATATATTTGGTATATTCTATCTGGTACAGACTTCGAGAAAATGAATGATAAAATTATAGCATTTCTCCATAGGCAGCACCTAAACTGTGTACACTGCCATTTTGAAAACATGTCTTGAAAGATAATATAGTTTTGAAATGAATCTTTCATACAACAGAATTGTAGATTCATATTTTAATCATCAGTCATTACTACTGTAGAGAATGGTTTGCCTCCAAATCTGCCATTTGTCATGCCCTTTCTATCCATAAAATAATTTACACAAACATTTAGTAAGATATATGAAACATGTGTTCCATATATTTAGGAAGGAAAAACCATCTACTAATTTTCATCATTGCTTTGCATCCCATACTTGGAAAATATTGGTTAAAAAAAGCTAAGTTCATAACTATAAAATATTTTCATTAGTTTATATAATCCTGAGAAATGAAAGCATTTCAAAATACAATATATAAAATAAAAATATTACATGATAATGGAATAAAGTGATATATTTTGGTAAAATAATTATAAATACAAGAATTTTCCACTTACATAAATTTTGATCAAATGATAAAATACTAATTTTTTTAGCCAATGTAGCTCCTAAACTGTTAGGAAGAATCTTACTGTTTTGTATAGGTACTTAATTAGACAGAGAGTTAACAACAGCACTCATTATCATCCAAACAAACTCTTTATTACGTTTAATTTAACACAAGAAACGTTTTCGGCTAATACCTAGCCATCTTCAACTCTAATGTATAAATTAATTATAACAAAAGATGTTCTACGAATTTACAAAACTCAGTTCGTTGAGATTCTATTAAAGAACATAAATCTTTAATAGAATTAAATCTTTAATTTTATGAAGAAATTACAAGAAATAAAATGTCTGCTTTAGAAGGACGACAGGAAACAAGTAGCCAAAGAGCCTCCCCAGAACAGCAAGCTGCTACAGGTTATGAGGTGGTTCCAGATGCAATGAGATCTTCAAAGACAGTTAAATAAAGTTTATACTCAAGAACATAAAGAAAAAGCCAGCTTACAAAAGAGGGCAGACAGTTTTCCAAGCTTTAAAGAACATCAAAGATAAATATAGCCATACTGAAAGTACAGGAGTCTATAGAGTACCTTTACAGAATTTTGACACAGGAACCATGGAGGCCTATATAGGAGTGACACAAAGGAACCTAAAAGATAGATTAGAAGAGCATAAACGTGACATTAAGCTTGGAAATTTAAACGGACCTACGAAAATGACATCACGATTAACTGGAACAAAGCCAAAATTATACATAATGTTACAGATTCAGTCAAGGTAAGTACAGCCGAAAAATTGAATATATATAGAAGAGGGCAGCATGAAGAAATAATTAACGATATTGAGACAATCCCGAATGCATGGAAATATGCATTAAGACGGTAATGTGTGAGGTCGATATGAACCTATAAGTGGAAAGACTGAATTTTTAACATTTGACTTAGAAGTTTTTTATGTTTTTGTTTTTTGTTGCATTTTAATTTTATTTACTATTTTTTATTTTATATTCCTACATTATTTATATTAATTTTAGCCAAAACAGTTATTTTTTAAATTCTGATTCAAAATTAACACTCCCAGGTTGCATGCACTTTATGCGTAGAGTAAATTGAAAAAGAACTGTATTTAAATTTGATTTATGTTCTTTAATAGAATCTTAACGAACTGAGTTTTGTACATTCGTAGAACGTCTTTTGTTCTAATTAATTTATACATTAGAGTTGAAGATGGCTATGTATTAGCTGAAAACGTTTCTCTTATATTAAATTAAATGTAATAAAAAGTTTGTTTGAATTGCTAACAAGTGCTGTTGTTAACTCTCTGTCTAATCAATGTAGCTCCATCTGTAAAAAATTTTGACTTTATGTAAAATATTTTAAAGTCATCATTATAATTAAATTTTATTGTGCAGTACTGCAATTTTACATAATGATATCATAATGTTAGCTACCAACATATTTTATGAAACTTAATAACAGTATTGATGATGATAGTATTTGATACTAATTGATATACATTGATTATTTAAATATTAATAATTTACATTTGATAAATAAATTTATCAAATGTTTTAATAACTATCATAATGTTATGCAAATTGTACAGTCTATGACAGAAAGGTTTTGACATCAGCGGAAAAGGTTCGGCTTTCGTACAATACGCAAAAACTGATTGAGTCATTACTTCAGTTGTTGATTGTTGTAGGCTATAATTTGGGTTAAACCATTCCATCGGTTGATTAGCAACAGGGAGTGAAAGGAATATTGCATATTTAAGTGTTTACATGCAAAAAAACGATTTCGTTTACTATACTTTGCTCTTAACTTTTATAATACATTAAATAACGTAAAAAATATTAATGAAATAAATTAGGATCGTAACTTTACTGGCAATAACTGAATTATTAAGTAATAAGATGCATTGCATACCGAAGTGTCGTTTAATACCGTATTTAAAGGCATGAACTAGATTGTTGAAGTTGAGTGCGAATTATTTTAAAATGCCAACTACTACGTCTAAGAGTTCTAGGTTGCTAATCATTCAGCATAGGAACAACGGGATGCTTGTGAAAGACATAGCGAATATATTACAAATAAGTAGGCAAACAATTTACAACATTCTAAAGCAGCACGAAGAGAGGGGGGAGTGTATCACCTAAAAAATCACCAGGTCATCCACGATTGATCTTCTTAATAATATTGACGATAAATGCATGTTATGATAAGTGCTGAAGGCAGCAAAGTTATCAAAGCAAGGGTGCATCCCGCATGCATCCTTCTGTGAGGATCACGGAAATACGAATTATATTCGTGATATATAAGAAAAATTTAATATATCAAACAAAGAAATTGTAAAAGAGAGAAAGCTAAAAACATCGAACAAAGAAACTGTAAACGGGAGGAAGAACGTTAAGATTGAAAAGAAAGCATTTACCGAGTTGCACTGCCCGGCGCGAAACTTCGTTCCCAACGTCGTAAATCTCGAAAACAAAAAGGGATTACGTATCGTGGGCGAAGATCGTGCTTGTGCAGGTGTCCAGGGACTATCGCAGTAGACCCCACCTGCAAAGGAAATAATAAACAATAGTCGGGAATGCATC
>AYEL01080140.1:0-92760 GCA_000484575.1 Olivierus martensii
CCTGCTAGCATTTAGTTGAGCATAGTGGAATAGCCTTCTAGCCCAGGGTGACCCTACTAGAAAAGAATTTCTGACTTGCATCGCCTAATCCGCCCACGTACACCCCTCTGCCACTTTGAGGCAGCTTAGCAGGATTCAGGAGGGGATTATTATTATTATTATTATTATTATTATTATTATATTAAATATATTATTTAGTTATGTTAGTTTAGTTGTCAATTGTTTCTGCATTTCTCATTTCACTTCTGGTCTCTTGATGCGTCACTTACCCATATCACACACAGTTTTTTGGCCACAATCCTGACGTGCACTTATTTAAATATTCTTCACCTTGCTGGAGCAACACAGTCTAAACTGCTCCTGGTGTCAGACTTGACATTCAGTATTATAAACAAGCACACATCAGTTTTTGACACTCTTTGATCCTGCAATTTGGTATCAAAACATACACAAGAATTTTGTCAATAAGACCCCCATGGACCCCATAATAAAAAGCATGGACTAGTACTGTTGTGTATGAGGTCACTGAAGGAAGTTGGTCAGCAATTTGGGTGGGCGTAGGTGGTCCATACCCTGGCATTCCTTCTCGGATGGTCCATGGATGTGGTTGCTTGCATCTGTATGTAATTAGATAAATAAACTGTTGTTAACCGTTACCGAGTGTTCCTTTGCCAGGCTGTGGCCTACAGATTTAACAAGTACAAAAGACAGAACTGCTGGATTCAGGATTACAGAAATACAATCTTCTCCATCCAAGTACAAACACTACTGAATTTAGGTTTAGGTATAGAGAAAAAGTCTTTGTTACCTATTTTACTAGAAAATGTAAAAAATAGACTCAACACTTACAGCAGTCCCATAAAAAAGCATTTATTATTGCTTCCTAAGGCATTTGGATTACCTATTTTACAACTGACAACACATTGACTTTATGCAATAAAGTTGGTAGCTTAATGAAAATTCTGGACTTCAGTTATGATCCATCTGACTGAAGACTCTTTATAAATGTATTGAAAACCAGTCTGAAAGGGGTTCTGCTGCAAAATGGCAATATAATGCCTTCTGTCCCAGTCACTTATGCCAGTTTGGCCAAAAAAACTTATGAAATATTACAAGAAATGTTCAAATTCATTAAATATAATGAGTATAAATGGAAAATATGTGGCAACTTAAAAATAGTTGCAATGATATTGAGGATGCAACAAGGCTATACAAAATTTGCTTGCTTCCTTTGCAAGTGGGATAATCATGACAGAAAGTACAATTACATAAAATAGAACTCAACAAAATTGAAAAATGAGAGAAAAAAATATACAGCATGAGAGCCTGATATCTAGTGAAGATATAGTTCTTCACCCTCTTGACATCAAGTTAGATCTTATTAAACAATTTGTAGTGCCTTGGATACAGCTGGAAGAGGATTATGTATCTTTCAAACAAATTTCCTCATTTTTCTCTACTAAAAATAGAGGAAGATGTTCTTGTGGGACCTCAAATTAGACAACTTCAGCAATATCCAGATTTTGAAGCATGTCTAACAGATAAAGAAAAACAAGCATGGATATGTTTTAAGAATATAACTGAAAACTTCCTAGGAAGAAGAAGATTTCAAAATTACAATGAATTGGTGAACGAAATGGTTAATGCATATCAGGATTTAGACTGAAATGTATCTCTAAAAGTACACTTCATGGACTCACATTTGAATTACTTTCCAGAAAACTTTTTACTTTAATTTTTGAATAAGTATATGAAAATAAATATATTATACTTTTCGACCTATACCTTTCCATGACAAGGACAGATTGTGTACCGCACTAATCTATCTAAAGGAACTGATAATCCAAGAAATTTGGAGCCAAAATGGTATCTGGAAAAATTATCTTTAAATTATAATATCAGAGGTGATCCACTGTTAACTGATTATTGCTGGATTATTATTAGAGACAAGAAAGACCATAACTACAAAAGAAAAAATAATAGGGAAGATACATAATTTTGTTCATATGCAACAATTTTATTATTTTTTTTTGTAGAATAAGTATTATATAACAAAATTTTTGATGAATATTATGTCGCATATCACATTTATAAATTTTTAAAATAATATACTAGGGATAGAGTAAGACTGATTAAGTTATTCAATGAATTCATTCAATACAAATCTTAAAATATTAAGAATATTAGACAAAAATTTAAAATTTTGATAACTCATAAACTGTCCTTGACAGAAAAATCTAAATATAGATTTGAAATCAGTGCAAAAATTGCAATAGGTATCACAATTTTAAATTTTTGTTTTAAATTAATTCATGATATATCAATTAAAAAAAAAAATTACCTGTGATTTCAAATTTTGTTTCTTTTTCCAGAAAAAAGAAACAAAATTTTTTGTAGAACAGTGTTATTTTAGTCCTGTATTATGCTTTTTTTATAGATATAAAATAAAACTCACTTACTCTATCAGCTACACTTCCAGGAAGAATTGTTTTGACTACAACTCCAGTACTTCTTCCACCAA
Source organism: Olivierus martensii (assembly GCA_000484575.1). Taxonomy (NCBI): domain Eukaryota; kingdom Metazoa; phylum Arthropoda; class Arachnida; order Scorpiones; family Buthidae; genus Olivierus; species Olivierus martensii. The sequence goes on from AYEL01080140.1 coordinate 2,522, forward strand.
TTATTCCAAATCCTAAGCCAAATCCATCATTTGTTAATTCAATTGCTTCAACCTGAGCCCACTCTGTAGTTAACTAAAATTATAAAAAATTTGTTAAATTTTAATATATAAAAAGTTTTTAAAGATTCATTAAAAAATTCAAGCTTGTAGAAATCAATCTTGATACAGATGCATTTTATATTACTATTCAAAAAATCAAAAACTACTTTACTTAATTTTTTTAAGTATCAAATCCATCTTCAAAATTTAAAGTTACAATTTATAGTTGAATATAAGCATATTTTTGTTTAATACTTAAAATGCATTCATAGTAAGAGCTTTTAATAGAAATTATAATAATATATGAGTGCATACATTTCTAATAATGCTTCTAATTCTTATTTTTAATTGATATATCATGAATTAATTTAATATAAAACAGATTTAAAAAATTCTAGGAAATATACAAATACATAATATATTCAAATGTCATTTATTATGCATTGAAGGCAGTATTATGGCAGCAAGCAAAAATAAATTATAATATCAGAGGTGATCCATTCAATATTAAATAATATATTGGAACACTCATCAGTACATATGAGAAAACTTTTTTATCTATTATGATTGTACATTATATATTGCTTAAAAATTCATGTATTATATCTCAGAAAATGTATGTCTAACTTCTGGAATATATGCAATAAATTTGTAAATTATTACTATTTAATGATTTAAATTACAGTCAATTCCAGTTATAATGAATTTCTGGGGACTCTGATATTTCATTCACTGACTCCACCCTTATGCTATTTATATATTTGATTACTGATTTATTTTTGTTGTATTTTCAATTTTTCATTAAAATCTTTTCAAAAATGAAATATTGCTCAATGTAGATTAATTGATATCAGTTTTAATTGAATAAATTAATATTTTATTAATTAAAAATGGGGGCGCTGTTGACGTTCGGCGAGGAAAGGCGTGTTCTTGAATTGACAAGTGAGATCTAAATTACGTTTTTGGAAATTTTATATTTCCTTTGGTTATATATAGTTATTTAAAATTTGTTTTCTTTGTCAATCATGTTTTCTACTCCACCCAAAGTGCAGACCGATGGATTTGTCTCTATATGAATTTTAATTTGAAATACAGGAATACCTCGATTATCGCGGTTTCGATTATTGCGATTTTCGATTTATCGCAGTTTATAATTTGATACCAAAATTCGAATTATTGCGCTCAAATTCGAATTATCGCAGTCACGAGATGTAGCCCACTACATATGCAACCAGAATTACATTTAGTTCGAATCACCACTCTCCAAGTAGCACTTCGTTTTTATCCGATAGTGCCTGCTCACCATTCACCAGTAACTATCCACCTCTACTTGAAGTACATATGGATATTTATTTCTCTTCTTATTTATCCCTATAGTGAATGCTAAAAGAAACAAGGATGATATCAAGGCTACAGCTATCAAGAAGAAACATAGAGTGATCAATTTAGAAGATTAGCACGCTCAACACATTTCTTTTTTACCTTATACATAAAATTTAATTAATATATTTGAAAAATCCTTGGCAGTGATCACTCATTTTACATGCATTATTTATCTCGATTATCGCGGATTCGATTATTGCGGTATTTTTCGTGGCAACATTAACTGCGATAATCGAGGTATTCCTGTATATTTCATTAGAATAAGCTAGCTACAATATAAATGAACACAAAATTAACTCAATAGTAATTTTAACAAAGTAAATAACTTTTGGATCTGATGTAAAATGATTTACTTTTAATCATTTCTGAAATATCTAGTTTATATTTTAGTCTGATTCATATTTATTATTTCTTGTACATTTTCATATTTTAAATGAAAATCTAACTGCTGATTAGTCAAAATTTTTTCATAGTTATTTATCATTGATTAACATTTGAGTGTCAGCCTAAAGTCATTTTTCACTTTGTTATGAATTTGGTTTTCAGACATTTACAGATATGATTAGATGTTTCACAAAATCAGTGTGGTTATTTTGTGAAAAAAGAAACATTTTTTTTTTCTGGAAAAATCATAAGAAGTTATACATTTTAATGAAACAAATGAATCAAATAAGATTAATCAGAAATTTATAACAACATAAAACATAGTATACAGCAATTATGCAAAATATGATTGTCATGAAAAATGAAAAACTCCATAATATTAAATTATTATTATTATTCCATAACTATTTATTTTAGATTTTATTATAATTACATACTATAGTCTTATACTTGGAATACACTCAATCCTTCGTGATTAAAAAAAAAATCAATATTCATGAAATTTTATAAAGATTTGCAAATTTCACAATACTGAGAGTTTATTATTCATTAGGGGAAAAAATATAAAAAATCAAATTTTGTATAAAATAGAGCAAAAACTTGCTATATAATATAGCAAAGACATTACTAATTATCCAAACGAATCTAGTGTTAAGTTTGTGTAAAGTTTGCTTAAGAGTAGCAAAGACATTAATGCCACAACTACAAATAGAAACATTGCAAAAATTGCATAGGAAACTCAAGTAACACAGTTTTAAAATTATCATAAAAGATACAGATATGGCAAAAATCATGTAAGTTACTATGCTAATGTATGAAATATGACTGCCATAGGCAAAGTGTTAATAAAGGCAAATTGAATAGATATCACCAATTTTCTTTAAATCCAAATTTTTTAATATGTTAAAAATAAAATAATTAAGAACTTAAAATAATTTATAATATGCTTTCAAAATGAGTAGGTACAACTAAAACTAGCTAGTTTTAAATATGATAACATACTAACTGTTAGTAACTTACGAAATATTTGAGAAATGGTAAAAAGTGGTGAATGTGTCAACTGAAGATGTGCATTCTAGTGTGGGTGCATCTGAAATGTTCTACAGGATTATGTTGCCAATCCCTGCTGTAGATTTTACTTTAATTTTTGAATAAGTATATGAAAATAAATATATTACACTTTTCAACCTATATCTTTCTATGACAAGGACAGATTAGATAGATTAGTGTGGTACACAAAGGAACTGATAATCCAAGAAATTTGGAGCCAAAATGGTATCTGGAATTGTCTTGCATTTTCAAAGGGACACAAGCTTCCATCAGATTATATCAATGATGTCTGATCAACAGCATCATGAATTTTGATCTTGACTTCAATGTTCAAAATAATGAAGCCAGACTATCAAACATAACTGAAACGAGTAATGACCAAGGATCATAGACATGAAAGTATAAATGGAGACTGGCTGTGTGGGATATCAATAGACAAGTGTAAGGGAATGAACAAGAGCTTATTAATATAATATGCAAGTATAGGCTGGTGTGAATGACCCATCTCAAAAAATAGTATGCATTTTGTCTGTGAGGAATATAAATGCACTGTGCTACACATCCTCTTCAGGCACGCAAAGTCTTTGTGTGCCTGAAGAGGATGTGTAGCACATAGAAAACGTTCGCTTGTATTTAATCTAATAAATTTAGTTTGATACTTTACTGCAAGAAGTGCTGTGTTTTTATGTATTTAAGTAGTCTTAGTTGAAGCAGTTTAATAGTATTGTTAATTAACACTTTAATAACATTAAAAACGTTTTCGGTATCTTAAATACTATCGTCAGTTACATGGAATAATACATGGAACACAATTCGAATTATACAAAATTTTGACCGTTAAAAGTGCTTTTATACTTTGAACTTATAATATTTAGAAATTCTGTATAGTTCGAATTGTGTTCCATGTATTATTCCATGTAACTGAGGATGGTATTTAAGATACCGAAAACATTTTTAATGTTATTAAAATGTTAATATATTATATTTTGACTGCTAAAAGTGCTTTTATACTTTGAACTTATAATATTTAAAAATAAGCAGTTTTTAAAGGATTTTATGTGGTAAAGTTTATTATGTATATTATTTGTTGTATGATAATATAATAAGTAATATTACAGTAAGTGCTTTTCATATATCGGTGAAAGATCTGATAAACTATCCAAAAAAAAATCGCTTCAGTTTAATATCATATCATATATATTATTACATTATTAATAATTACATTATCATAAACTGAAAAATTATGACTATCATAAATATTTTCCTGTATATTGTTGAACAATTATTTAGACTACTAAAGCTATCTAGGAGAGTAAAAATTTTGAAAAAGATGAAAATTTGACAACAATTTTTCTAATATACCAGTTGTTAAATGATCTAACTAAAACTTACCGTATATACTCGTGTATAAGCCGAGGTTTTTTTCCCCCCCTCAAAAAAAATTTTCTGAAGTGGGGGTCGGCTTATACACGGGTCAAAAAAAAAAACTTTTTTTTGGCTGGAGAAATTGAAGTAATAAACAAAACCATTGAAGTAATATAGGTTATTGAACGTCTCCTGAAGATTGGGAAGGAAATTTTGCAATTATTCATTTAATACAATACCAGGTAAAATTTTATCTTATCCTGAAGCGATCGTGCTTCGCACCGCCGATCCAACCTGCATCTATATATCGATACTGTAATCAAATAGGCGAAACTGCACTGCCCGATACGACGCGATGCAAAAATTCGATAATCGATCAAGAATCTTACCTATGATTCATTTTTGAGTGAAAAATATATTTATTTTTCATTATTATAAATTAATATTTTAATCCATTCGCTAGTAATCCATAAATGCTTATTATATTTAACTCATCCATGATTTAATTAAAATAGATTAAAAAGTAATTAAAATAATATTTAAAATAACGAAAAAATAATTATTATTTAAAATCTGTACTGAAAAATAACTTTAGTCTATCAAGAAAGTTCATTGTAAGCAAAATCAAAACTTTGAAATCGCACGCTTAACATCTAGAAACACATCATCCTAATGATGTATGACGTCATCGTTACAATGATTCACTCATTTTAAAATATGATCAAAGATTTGAATACGATAACTCAACTCAACTTGACAAAATACGATGTAAGGGAAAACGAAACTTTGAATGGTCTCTTGGGAGCCGTGTGATTTAGACGTATTCCAATGGAATTTTTACTGTGATAATTAAATATGAATTTTTTTTAGAAAAGAAAACAATTATTCAATAACAATAATAATAATAATATTTTTATGCAAATTATCAAAATTTATTATTATTTGTTAACTTGATATTTTCTGAAGCGACGTAACCCTAACATCCACATCAGGTTAGATTTTTTACTTTAGTAAAATTTTACTTTACCTGATGCAATCCAGCACTAGGCAACGCCACGCTGCCTGATGCGCCGCGACACAGAAATTCCGACAATAATCCAAGAATCTTATGTAGGCGTGCTGTGCTGGATTCTTGTCGAGAATTTCTGCGTCGCGGCATCACCTATCTGATGCACTTAGACAAATGCAGGTTGGAGTCGGCAGTGCGACACCTCGATCGCTTCGGGTAACATAAAATTTTACCTTTTAAATTATATATTGGTTTGTATTATAAAATTTATTTTATATGTATATATTTAAAGTTTCAATAAAATATTTATTTTTGTAAATGGCATTATATCGATAGTCAGAAAATCAAAGATCACGTAATTTATCGCTTTCAAATTTTTGCAGAATTTTAAGTGCTAAAGTCAGGGGGTAGGCTTCGGGTTATGCGTTTTTACCGATATTTAAACTCTGAAGTCGGGAGATATAAGCTTATACACGGATCGGCTTATATTCGAGTATATACAGTATATTACCAGAATCTATCATCTTGCTAAACTAAAAAAAAGGACAGGAATACCTCCATTATCGTGGTTAATGTTGCCATGAAAAATACTGCAATAATCGGGATAAATAATGCATGTAAAATGGGTGATCATTGCCAGGATTTTTCAAAGTTAATTAAATTTTATGTATAAGGTAAAAAAGAAATAGATCGGAAGAGCGGATAAATGATGCATGTAAAATGGGTGATCATTGCCAAGGATTTTTCAAATCTATTAATTAATTTTACGAATAAGGTAAAAAAGAAATGTGTTGAGCATGCTAATCTTCTAAGTTGATCCCTCTATGCTTCTTAATATCTGTAGCCTTGATATCATCTTTGTTTCCTTTAGCATTCACTGTAGGGGTAAATAAGAAGGGAAATAAATATTCACATGTACTTCAAGTAAAGGTGGATAGTTACTGGTGAATGGTGAGCAAGCACTATCGGATTTTTACATAAATAAAATTACCTACATATAACCTTCTAATTATTACTGCTTTCACTCCTTATATAAGTTAAATTCTCATTAACAGCACTTCAAGCAGTCACTTAACAAAATCCTTTATTTGTAACACAGTGTTATAATAAATTTTTCCTTTAAAATCCACCAAACACTCAGCATGACCTTTTTTTGATGAGGATTTGGCTTTGGCATTGGAAAAAACAATGAAACTATTAATTCAAACAAATATTGTGTCAACTTACTTATCGATTTAAAACAGTGTTATAAATAAAGGATTTTGTTAACTGACTGCTTGAAGTGCTGTTAATGAGAAAAATTACCTACATACATGTATATTAAATTTAGGTAAGTTGTTAAAATAGAATGACGCATTATGCAATAATTGAATGGTTTATTTTACAAATGCTGGATATAGTTGTACTGTAGATAGTTTATGCAAATATTGTATTAATATTATTTATTTTATTAGGATGGTGTCCGTAAAATCCGAAGTCCATAAAATCGAGGTTTTACTGTGTACTATGGACAGTTTATGCAAATATTGTATTAATATTATTTATTTTATTTTTTGGGATCGTGTCCGTAAAATCGAGGTTTTACTGTAATGTAAAAGTGTGTGTGTTTTCTGTCCGATAAAATTCGAAGTCCATAAAATCAAGGTTTTACTGTATGCCCTTCTCCAGATCGAAGGTAAGGGGTGTCGAAAGGTCCAGTGATACCCCATTAACTGGGGTGTCAGAAAGTCCAGTGATATCCCGGAAACCCAATCTTTGCCAGCGAGCCCGACCAGTTTATGCCCTTTTGCAGGGGCAATCACTAAAGCTATCAGCCTTCCAGACTTGAAATTAGGATCCAAAAGCATCTTAAAGGTCCCTTGATCAACCCCCCAAAAAGCCTTAATATTGGCTGCTTTGATGACCTGAGCTTAAGCAAGATCAACTGTCAAAATAAAATTTCCCTTTGCGTCCCTGCTATGATCCAAAACCTTCCAGTTCTGAGTCTTGAATCCCAGATTGAATGCTTGAAGTCGAGCCAAAAGTTGTTTCACATCCCACGTATGAGTGTCATATGCCACCTTCACAGGCTTGGGTAGGTTCTTTGCAGGGAATAATCCTCTAGGGAGTCCTCTGCCTAAAAGTACATCCATCTAAAAGTTGGGTGAGCCACTGACAGGTGAACTCATTCATACAAGTATAAATGAGTGCATCAATATCCAAGGTATAGCACTTGAGCACAGATAAAGGTTCCCATGAAGGGATCCCATTCACAATACTCAAGGTCCTTCACAAAAGAAAATCAACTTCATCAGCCATCATCTTGGAGACCGGATTGCCCTCCTTGATGATGGCCAATCAAAGAGAAATCAGTACTTCAGAATATGACCCAGGCTGAGAGCTTTGGGTCCTTTTAGCAGGCCTCACCACCCAAGAAGAGGGGGTATAAACTGCAGATCTGGTCCTCTTGCTAACACCAGGGGTATTGACAGGAGAATCAGACAAAAGCCAGTTGAGAAGTGCTGCCTGATAGCTGAGAACCGCTGGTACCAGCAGCTTCCCTCATACATGCGTTCCACCCTACCATTGTGATTATTAGTAAGGGTTCTGCATTCTAGGGAAGTTCAGTGATTCCTTTCTTTCCTACCTTCCAGCGGGCTGCCGCATTTTGCGGCAGTTTTGCCCAAGCTATGGTGTCCTAACATGATCTCCTTCTTTAGGAGAACTGATTGTAGAAAATCCGTTCAGCCTCTTTGTGTTTTCGCTCTCTCTGTGGATGAAGACAATTTTCAGCCAGTAAAGTTCACTTTGTGACACAGTGCACGAGATATGGATGTGGCCTTCTTATCCCTAGGCCTAGCAAACCTGTGAGTCTGCCATATACATATTTCACTCGCTTCGTGGACCAAGAGGTGGCAGGTGAGTCTGCACCCAAGTAGCAGACAATGATTAAGCCAAGATTATTCTTGCAGACGTAAAGTACCCTGTTGTACCCTCGTAGGTGGAGCAGGGGAGCTGAAATACCTTGTTGTACCCATGTAGATGGAGCAGTGGAGGTGGTAGGCTTTTGTCATGTCTCAGAATGCAAAATGAGCTTCACTCATAGCCCTCCTCCGCTTTTGCCTAGCTGCTCCAGACAAACATGCCTTTTGTGGGCAAGGTTTACTCCCGAAGTCAGTAAGAACCCCGCGCCCTGGGGCATGCCAACAGTCCCAGCTTTCTCAGTTAAAGTACCAGGACTGCCAACACTGCAGTGGGGCGGAGAAGCCGTCCCCTCAGAAAAAGTTTTGCTAAAATCCATAACAAAAAAGACTTACTGGAGGAAAACACAAAAGAATCACCACCCAGTTATCCTCCAAAATGGGTGGAAGGCTAAATACTACAAGGTTTTGTCAGATGCTTTGAAGGGATCGTTAGAAACACTGCATCTTTTACTACACCAGTGCCACTCAACTCTAAGTATGATACCTTACACCTTAGTTTGGTAGAGTGCTCTCTTAGTCTGGCCCCTTACCTTCGACCTGTCTGGCATGAGAGACTCTATCAGTTGCAAAGCTATTACCAGCATAGTTCTCAGGGTCCTTGGAACACACAAGCTCCGTCACCACAACAAGGTAGAGACCTTGTTGTGGTGACGGAGCATTCACACCATATTCACTCAGCACTTTCTCAGATTACTTCTGTTCACTTTATTATATGTCTTCTCAATACCTGTAAAAACACAGAAATCATTCTTCTTCACACAGAGATACTTATTCAAAGTCACACACATTGAGAAAATCTGGTCTACACCTCCACTTTCACTTGTGAAGCCACACTGCACATCCCATACTCTCTGATCAATCACCCTCTTCACTCTCTCAATCACAATCTTACTAAATATCTTCCTAGCTACACTCAGCAAACTTACACCCCTATAATTCTTGCATTCACCTCTCTTATCCCTCTCCTTGTAGATAGGGACAATTACAAATATAGTCCAGTCAATTGGAACCATATCTTTTATCAACATAGTTTACACACGTACCACATTCATTCCATAACAGACTTCCCACAACACTTCAACATTTCAGATGTGACCCCATCCATGCCACAACTCTTATCATATTTCAATCTGCCAATTGCACTCAGAACCTTCTTCTTTACTGATTTTCTCATCACACTCATATGTATTTCTAACATTCATAGTTATCTTTTCACTTTTATCCTCATTTCTTTTTCCAGTAGGTTTGTAAAGCTCATGGAAATATTCTCTCCATCTATCAATTACTGTAGATTCATCCACAACATTTTACCATTTTTATCTTTCATACCAGATATACCCATACTTTGTTCCCTTCTTAAATTTCTCATATACTTCCAGAACATTCTTTTATTCCCTTCAAAATCATTTTGCAACTTCTTATCTATTTCATTATCTTTCTACACGCTTTCTTACATTTCTTGTACTCATCCCAGGTTCCATCTAACATTCCGAAATATACTTTCTTCTTCTCAGTCATTACATGTGCCACTTCATCATTCCACTAAGCATTACCCTTCTTCCTACCTATTCTCACTTCACCAACCAGTTCTCTTGTGACATCCACTACACACTCCTTAAAGGACACATTCTCTATATTGCATATATTCTCATACACTCAATCCAGCTTTTCACACACCTTTTTCTCACATATCTCTAGTTCATATAGATATCCTCACTTGTTTTTGCTTGCATCCATATTTCTTTTGTTCTTCCTACATTTCTTCATCTCTTCAATAGATTCATTCTAGAGATCACCAGACAATGATCTGAACTTACCTCTGTGCCTCTCATCACTCTTGTGTCCATAACTTTTCCTTTCAATCTTTCATCATACACACTCAAATCAATCATACACCTCTGATCTCTCTCATAGCTCTCCTAGGTGTACTGATGGATGTCTTGTGCCTAAAGAAGGTGTTTGAGTTAAACAATCCTCTATCAGCACAGGCTTCAAGTAGTTACTCCCACTCATTCATTCTAGGATCATCATATTTCCCTATGAATCGTTCTACTCCATGGCCGTTGTTCAGTAACTTAGCCAGCCAGCAGTCGCTAACATCCGCTTAATATATTACTTTACTGGACGATTATCTGACTAATGATAGCTCTGCCCACTTGTAAGAATTAGTAAGCCAACTTTTTTCGTCTTAATATTGCTAAGAAAATGGCAGCTGTTGCGAAGTTTTCTCGGCATCATTTTCAAACTGGATCGTATTAAGTAATTGCTATCGGTGGTACTCATCCCAGGTTCCATCTAACATTCCGAAATATACTTTCTTCAGGCTGGTTCCCACTAGAGCTACGTTCCGTCTCCGTCCGTCCCCGTCACTCCGTCATTCATAATCGACCCCGTCATTCGTAATCGACTCCGTCAAAAGTGTTCACACTACTATCCGTACATCAATCCGTTTAGCCAATGAGCTAAAGCAACAAAAATTCCAGAGCGAGCCAATCACCAACAAGTTTATAAGAAAGTGGTTTATTCAAATAAAATGTATGAACTTGTTGCTTGGGACTATGCGTTATGTTTAGCTTCGATAGCATGTGCAAATGCTCAAGGAACAGAAATAGTTTCTCTAATGTGTAATACTATCGAAGTTATAATTAAAATTGGTAGTTTATTATATTTTAAATCAAAAAGAGAAAGACGAGCAACTCAATGGCAGAGCAGTGGTCGAAAATATTTACAAAAAGAAATTGATCATGAAATTCAAAAATTAATTAGAAATTTGCTGTTTGAATTAATTGCTGCAGCTGAAAATAACAGCATAAATGTCAAAACAGTTTGTGATAAACTGACTAGCGTAGCAGAATTTGTGATTGTATGGAATAAGTACAAACGCAAAAGACAATATTGGGTCTGCCCTGTTCTGCTAGACAGACAAATTTTCGGGGAATATCATCATCTTATACCAGACTTGCTCAATTTTGATAAAGATAACTATTTTACATACTTCAGGATGACTCCAGAAAGGTATGTAAAAGGGAAAATTTTAACTGTATTACTTTAAAAATAATAGAATTTAATTAATAATTTTATTTTAAATAATTAACAGATTTTCAGAACTTTTAAGTAGAATTACACCTGAAATAATAAAACAGAAAACAAAATTCAGATTGCCTATTCCACCTGATGAACAACTAGCAGTAACATTAAAGTAAGTATCAATTGTACATAATATAGACCTGCATGAATATTGATTTTATTAATTTTGTAGCCAAATCACACACTACAGTCATCTATATGGTTAAAATTTGCTATAGAATATTACAAACATTCACAAAGTGGTGCTATATTAGTGAAGAAAAGTCAGATTTTTTTATTTACTGTAATTTAATGTTTATTGATATGTTAGTGTTTCTCAACAGCATCAAATTCAGTATTAATTGAATAATAAAAGTTATATCATCACTTATAAGACTTTATAAATATAATATAAAATTAACAATTTTGTGTATTATTAGAATAATTTTATTTTCTAATATGCAAAAATTTAATTTTCAATAGATATCTTGCCCATGGAAAGTCTCAAAGAATATTAGCTCTAGAATATAGACTTGGGAGATCAACTGTGTGCAAAATCATCAAAAGAACCTTACAGGCCATTTGGAAAATTTTAGGACCTGAATTTTTAAAGGTGAATTAATTTAAGAAAAGTTAAAGTTATATAATAATTTTGTTTTGTATGAAATACTATAACTAATTTATAAATATTTCCTTTCCAGATACCAAATAAAAGCATGTGGGAATTGATAACAAGTGATTTTTTTAAGTTATGGCATTTTCCAAATTGTTTAGGAGCGATTGATGGCAAACACGTAGTTATGCAAGCACCCCAAAATCAAGGATCAATGTTTTATAATTATAAAGGAACACACAGCATTGTTTTACTCGGTGTATGCGATGCACACTATAGATTTACAATAGTTGATGTGGGGGCAGCTGGCCATCAGAGTGATGGTGGAGTATTCTCTGCATCTGCATTTGGAAAACTGCTGAAAACTGGAAAGATGGACATTCCAGATCCCACTTACTTGCCTTATTCTAATGTTATGGTTCCCTATGTATTTGTAGGTGATGAAGCTTTTCTGCTTCAAAAAAATTTAATGCGCCCTTACCCCAGATATAATTTGAATTATTCAAAACGTATATATAATTACCGTCATTCACGTGCTCGGAGAGTTATAGAAAATGCATTTGGTATATTGGCTGCACGATGGCGCATTTTCCGTCAACCAATAATAGCAAATGTAGAAACAGTTGAGCTAATTATATTAGCAACAGTGTGCTTGCATAATTTTTTAAGAACTCTTGACATAGCTGATAGAGGTGGTCAATGCTTGTACTGTCCTGCAGCATTTCATGACAATGAAGATACCCAAGGAGTTGTTCATCATGGTGCATGGAGAAATGAAATAACTAACCAAGATGCATTATGTAACATGGGAGGAAGCTTTGGAAGCAACCACTCAGGACAGTTACCCAATTCTTTTCGTGACACATTATGTAATTATTTTAATTCTGCAGAAGGAGCTCTTCCTTGGCAGCATATTGTTATAAATGAAACTGAATAAGATTACACAAAATTTATAAGATTAATTATTAACATAGGTAGTGTTTTCATTTACCATTTATTTCTTTTTGGATATACTTGTCTTAGTCCAATTTTTTAAACACTATTTTTTGCAACTTTAACCAAAAAAATGACTGTTCTAGAACTATCTACCAAAAATCCTTAAAGTTGGATAAATTTTTAGAATTTAAATAAGAAAGTTACCATAATTTAATTAATAGGAGGTCATTAGAGTTGCAAAAAATAGTGTTTAAAAAATTGGACTAAGTATATCCAAAAAGAAATAAATGGTATAACAAAATATTTCAAAGAAAAATTTATGAGTATTTAATTAAAAAAATAATGTAGTCTAATGTTTGTAATGTTTGGTTATTTCACTTATTTAGATTTTTTTTTGTTAAATTCTTTAGTTTGCAATTTTATCCTAATTATGTATTAATTTTTTTTTAGAAAGCAAATAAAACAATTTATTTAATTAATATGTTTTATTATTTATTGCACACAATAAATATATACATGTCTATATACATATTGAATAAAAATTATTCTGTTTCTGTAAAAACAGATAGCAGTTTCATTCTCGTTCGGACTTGCCTATCGTTTGGTACCATTCTCAGCATAGGTGCCAAAGACAAGAGAAACATTTCACAATCATCCATTTTTGGTTGTGGTTGTTCACATTTCTTTCTGGTTTGTTTTATTAAATTAAGCATTTCTTCTTCCACATCATTCTTCTTTTTCTTAGCTAAACATGAGTAATTAAATAATTATCAACTGCTGTTAAATATGCATGTTTACATTTTTCCAAAAGCTATATAACTACTACTAACCTGATGATGCCTCTGATAAATGCAGCATTTCTTCTGAATCACTCCTCCTCTTAGCTATATAGGGGTAATTAAATAAATTTTATCAATTTTTTTTCAGATATACAATTCATTTTTCTACAAGCTATACAGTAATTACTAACTTGATGATGACTGTGATGTAGGTAGTATATATTCATTATTTTCTTTTTCAAAATGATCATTTAAGCTGTCAGGCAATGTTGTTTTTTCTATATCTGTTTCAACTATATAAAAGTGTACATTATGTATAGTATTAGTATGTATGAACACAATACAGTTGTCTTAATATTTATCATTAATTTAAGTTTAATATTAGTTATTACCAATCTCTATTTCATTTCCTTCTTCATTGATAAAATTGTTCAGGTTTCCTAATGTTCTATAATCAAAAACAAAAATCATCAAATTTAAAAAAAAAAAAAATATCTCAATCTTAAATCTCATATAATATTGGAAATGTTCTTACTTTCTGGGCATCATAAATGTATGCAGAAATGAGTCCATTAGATGGTAGAAAGGCCATGATGATGGAAGTTTTGCAGGATCACCACTTTTGCTTTTCTGTTTATTTAATTCTCTGCAATATTTGTCACGTAAACAAGTCCATCTTTGTTTTATTTCATTACCTTTAATAATAAATATAATCTTTTAAAAGAGACACTATTAATGAATAAAATATTTTTTAATACTTTTATTCTTATCTTTTGTTTACTTGAATATTTCAAATAAAGAATTGATTACAGCTTTATTTAGGGTTAATGAAGATTTGTGATTTAAATCAAAAGGAAATTTGCACAAAATGTACATATGTAACATTTTATTGTAAATACTTTGATTATGGTTGAGGCTTGCCTATCGTCTGGTACCATTCTCAGCATAGGTGCTAAAGACAAGAGAAACATTTCACAATCATCCATTTTTGGTTGTGGTTCATTGCATTTCTTTCTGGTTTGTTTTATTAAATTCAGCATTTCTTCTTCCACATCATTCTTCTTTTTCTTAGCTAAACATGAGTAATTAAATAATTATCAGCTGCTGTTAAATATACATGTTTACATTTTTCCCAAAAGATATATGATACAACAACTAACCTGACGATGCCTCTGAAAAATGCAGCATTTCTTCTGAATCACTCCTCCTCTTAGCTATATATGGGTAATTAAATAAATCTTATCAATTGTTTTTCAGATATACAATTTATTTTTCTACAAGCTATACAGTAATTACTAACTTGATGACAACTGTGATGTAGGTAGTATATATTCATTATTTTCTTTTTCATAATGATCATTTAAGCTGTCAGGCAATGTTTTTTTTTCTATATCTGTTTCAACTATATAAAAGTGTACATTATGTATAGTATTAATATGTATGAACACAATGCAGTTGTCTTCAAAAAAAAAAAATGTTAAGTTTAATATTAGTTATTACCAATCTCTATTTCATTTCCTTCTTCATTGATAAAAAAACAATGATAAATGTTAAGTTTAATATTAGTTATTACCAATCTCTATTTCATTTCCTTCTTCATTGATAAAATTGCTCAGGTTTCCTAATGTTCTATAATCAAAAACAAAAATCATCAAATTAAAAAAAAAACAGTATCTCAATCTTAAATCTCATATAATATTGCAAATGTTCTTACTTTCTGGGCCTTATAAATGTATGCAGAAATGAGTCCATTAGATGGTAGAAAGGCCATGATGACGGACGTTTTGCAGGATCACGACTTTTGCTTTTCTGTTTATTTAATTCTCTGCAATATTTATCATGTAAACAAGTCCATCTTTGTTTTACTTCATTACCTGTAATAATAAATACAATCTTTTAAAAGAGACACTATTAATGAATAAAATATTTTTTTAATACTTTTACTCATCTTTTGTTTACCTTGAATATTTTAAATAAAGAATTCATTAACCCAAAATATAGCTGTAATGAAGATTTGTGATTTAAGTCAAAAGGAAATTTGCACAAAATGTACATATGTAACATTTTATTGTAAATACTTTGATTAGCTCCTCATTAAAAATTCTGATATAACTTTTAAAAATAAAAACATTGAATTTTAATATTGTTTTTAATCATTATCTGATAACTATTAGTATTAAGTTTCAGTTGCAATAAATATATTTTATTCTTTTACTGTTTAACATTTAATCTTTCAATAAGTAATATATTTTCATTCAAATCTAATGATCAATTGTATTTTATGGCTTGCATTAAGAAACATTATTTTTTTGAAATTTTGCAAATCAGATTTTAAAATAACTGAATTAATTACATTGGCCTAGGTATATAATTTCTTTGTGCAAAATTATCTATTTAATTTCATGCAATCTGAAAAATTAGCAAGACATTTTACCCATAAAACACTTATTAATGTTTTTAAGCATATCAGTACAGACTATTTAGCTGAACTGAATTTTTGTGTAAAGACCCTATTTGCAATTACAGCTATATGATGATGTTTTAATTAGATGAAATTATGAATATTTGGCATATTTTCAATTGATATGGTGGTTTTTCTGGGAAAAACACGAGAATAATAAAGAATTCAACCATTAAGCTTACTGAATAAAAAGTATTAATATAAACTAAATAATTTATTCAGTCATGGCATTCATTATTATTACGTTTTCCCATAGAACTACCATATCAATTTAAGAAATAATATACAAATATTCACAGTTTTAACAAACTAACAAGGGGTGCTTGCCAACTGGGTAAAAACGAAAAGGAACCAACTTTAAAATAAACAGAGTATCGATAGATAGTTCGATCTGTCGATTATTAAGAGGTATAATTCAAATATAGACACTTGTTATTGTTAATAAAAAACATAATATTAGACATTGGAAAAGCATGAAAGTTTTGTCTTCCTATTATGCATCTTGCTCATATATAAAAAAAATGTTCAAATTTACTTTAATTATTTTCATATTTATAAAAATAAATAAAATTTAAATTATCATATTTAAATTTATTAATTAATTACAAGATAATTAATTAATTTAAATCATAATGATAAAAATTTTTCAGAATTTTAAAATAACTCACCACCATTCCAAAGGGATAGCCTAAGAAACTGAATTTCTGTCAAGTTAAAATGACTTTAATTTCAGAATTCCAGTTTAACTTCTTATAGATATTTTCAAACTGCATTAATTACTTATTTCAAATTTTAAACATTCATCTCTGTAAAATAAAACATAATTAATAAATTTTCTTGATAGAAATAAAGAACAATTTTAATGGTGAGATAACTAATCTACATGAAAAAATATGTATAAAAAATTCTGGAAAAGATAATTAATAGCGAATTGTTATATTTGAAATTTTAGAAAAAGATAAATTTTTCCTATTAAAAAATATGAATTAATTACAAATTATTATGAATATGAATTGAAGTGCATAAATTTCCAGGACATGTCAAAGTAAATATAAAAATCTCCAAGATTATGTTTTCAAATGAAGATTATATATGAAGATTTAAATGAGAATCTTGGAAATTTTCAAAAATGAAAATCTCCAGATTATTTTTTCAAATGACACATAATATTACACTGACGGAAAAAAAAATCCCAACACCAAGAAAAAATTATTGTAGAGTAATGACCAATAAAAAATTTCTTCTAAATATAATGATGTGTCTGACTGAATTTCTCAAGCCATCTCACACTTGCATTGAAACATTCTATTTTTAACAGATTAGCAAAGTCCATAGCTTTGTCACATAGCATCACACTGTTTACAGAAATTTTGCTGTTCTGTCTTCAGTATGATTCAATATCATAGAAACCATGTGGCTTTTCATCACCAGAGAAGACACATGTCTTTAGTGTCTTGAATTTTAGATCAATAGTTGACTTATGTCTTTTCAGAATGATATCCTTATTCTTCAAAACTGAAGACAGCATATTAGTAGAATACCATATTACTTTGCTTGAAAATTTTGAATGAAATCTGCTTGAAGTTCAGATTTCTTTTAGACATCTTAAAACTCTTAATTTACTAAATCATAATGTATGGCAACTGTCACTTTATGTTAACCATTATTTGGGCAGGAATGTGAGCAAGTGGCTGTAGAGATTCTTCATTAGTTTAAATTTTATCATAAAAATATGAAATGCATGAAGTGTGTAAGAATTCAATGCACAAAAACTTTGACTTAAAGAATGTCCACTTCAATTTAAGGAGAAAGTTTAAATTGATTTATACACTGCATCTCAAATGTTCCAGAATGATCAAATATCTCAAAAAATATGCATTCTATAAAAAATATTTCAAACAAAAGTAATTTGGTTTCAAAAGAGGCATAAGATGCCAGTATCTGTTTCATTATAGATGGTACTGTTGATACTAATCCAAAGATCAATTCAATATTTTTAAATGGGAATTCATATATTTTGTTGCATATTTTAATTCTATGCAAAAAAAATACAACTGTTTATGTAAAACATTTATTTTGAAAATGGCACTTATCTCCACCTTATATTTGCACATTTCTTTCACAAGCACTAGTTCATTTCCTTTACTCATATATTCACATTTTATTATCTTCAATTATGTTTCCATTTCTGTTCTCATTCTCTATGTAGTCTAGTTGCAATCTATATTTGACAGTACAGCTTTTATTTCTTTGATTATTGAAAATCAGGAATAACGTTTCACCATGTCAGTAATCAGCTAATGATTGTATAATCTAATGGAGAGTCTGTCCCTTGAGCATTCCAGACAATCCCAGGCATCACATCATCAAGCTCGTAACTTTTGGCCATTGTGGAAAGCTGAACTACCAACAGCTCAGAAAGATCACTAGATGACACAATTCCTCTTGCCACATGAAGATGAGCCCAAAGGAAAATACTTTATAATAATCCAATTATTACTATTAATATGACATCTGTAAAATCTTGTCCAATTAAAGAATGCTAACTTATAGATTACTATATTTCCAACTTTTTTACTAGTATAATAAATGACTTTTTTAATAATCTTTTCTTTATTATTTATTTACTTTAGATTCTATGCTTGACTGAACAAATAATGTTTACTGAAAAATGTGAGAGAGCAATTCAAAACAATTCTATACACTCTTTTCTGGATGAACTGAAGGCCCAATTGGATTCTTTCACAAGTACTGAGTTATCACAATCAACTACTGAAAGCTGTGTTTTAGCTTTAAAATTAAAAGCATTAATACTTGATACAATACATGAAATAGCTGTTGTTGAATATTTAATTGATAAGAAAGTCAAAAGTATAAATGATTGGTATTGGCAAAAACAATTAAGGTTAGTATATTAGTTGTATATTTAACATTGTTTCAAATTACTTAATTAATCATAATTTTAAATAATTGCGAATTGCAGATACAAAATTTTTGGATATTATCTATTGTTCTTATTTGATAACCATTTTACTTGTATAATTTTCATGCCATCATTTTATCAAGTGTAATATTTTTAGATTTTTATTAAATTAATTATGGTTATTATTTGTTTTTTTAGTTTTAGTAGTTAATTTGCAATAAAAATAATAATGTATTGAGTTCGTTTTGAAGTGATCATCAAGTTTCGCTTTTAAATACAATCATTCTTTTATAATAGATTTTTTAAAAACATAATTTCAGAACTTATCATTTTTCTCTTAAATCATTTTTAAATGTTTTTTAGTACTTGTAACTTTTAGAATGAAATAGCTATGTTTTGTTATTTTTTGAAGTGTGGTAACTATTTCCTAATTGCAGGAGCTGATAACATGATATTGATGTATATAAACATTCCAATGTCATTTTTCTTCAATATTTTTACCAAAGTCATTTATCTTCAATATTGTAAGATGGAGAATATAATAGCTATACAGCAAAGTTCCAATAAAAGTTTTTGAGTTCATTAAACAAATTGGAAACTTCAAGATTGCAAAAATATGATATAAATAATAATTATAATAATATTTTAATATAATATAGCTCTGTTTTTCATTTTTATTTTAAATTTTGAGGTATATTACCATATACAGTAAAACCTGTTAAGTTGGACACCTATCTATGTTGAACGAGTTTTCCTGGAACCGGACAAAAGCCTATATTTTACTATATGTCCAAACCTCTATATCCTGGATCTGAAAAATCAAATTGCCCCCTTGTAGGCCGTGCGCCCCACGTTCAGAAACACTGCTCTAGTTAAAGCAGAAAAGAATTTTGTCTTAAAATCAAAGATATACATAGCAAATTTGATACAATCAGTGAAAAAATGAGCAAGAAAATCATTGATTTAAACAAATTACAGTGGATAATTGATTGATGATGAAATACTTTCTATGCAAAGGCAAAAATTATCTTCAGAAAATGAAAAAAATGACATAGATATATACTATTCATTACATCAAAAATTTGCAAATCAAGGGATGGGAAAAATTTTATTATATATACTTACCTCAAATCACACAAAGCACAGTAAACAAATTTATTTGACTTAACATAAATTTTTAATAGATATTTTTCTTTAAAATCCATCAAAGTAAATCAAGGGATGGGAAAAATTTTATTATATATCCTTACCTCAAATCACACAAAGCAAATTTATTTGACTTAACATAAATTTTTAATAGATATTTTTCTTTAAAATCCATCAAAATTTTATGAAATATTAACCAAGACCAAGACAATATTTAAATGCAAGTAATCTATTGAACCAGATGATCATAATTAAAATATCCCTAATCAAAGCTCTCTATAGATATAGCTAGTGGTTGAAACTCAAACAAGCTTAACAGGAATACTCTTCAAATTATGCAGAAATAATTTTCATAAAAAGTGATCCAGAAATCACCATAATAGGCATATGATGTTCAAATAGAAAAAGAGCATCAATAGTATAATCTGAAAGAATGATTCTACGAAATATGGTATGAAAAGCAAGCAATAATATTTAATGTAATGCTGAATTATACAAATGAGATATTGTCATATGGTGCTTAAATTAGGGAGACTACAATGGCTACTATTCAGTTATGTATTATTCAATTTTCAGAAAAGTATCATATTTGAAATCTGAGTATATTTCTTAACTTATTTAACATTAACTAATGCTTTGATATGTTTAAATTGAAAAGTATTTGAGATGATTGCTAAAGTATTAAAAAATATTAAGTGAAAAAATACTTTTAATTTTAATACAATAAGTGAGTAAATGGCAATATGATTTTCATGAGTTCATATTATATATACCATAAATAATAATGAATAAAAATTGATTGATTCCCAACAGATATAGAAACTGCTTATATTATTACATATAAAATACAATTTATTGTATTTTGGATATAATACATTTTTTCTTTCCAAATATACAGGATGTCCCTTGGTTGGAACAAAATCAAACCACGAAATTCGTGGTTTGATTTTGTTCTATATCTGTTGGGTATGTGTTTCTATTCTTACATCAAAATAATGAAAAACATAGATCCAAAAATGCTGCATTAAGAGAAATATGTCTATTTTTACAGCAGTATTTTTCCAAAGATTGTAAAGGAAACATATGTTTAACTAATATAATAAATTTAAAAACAAAATCAACATTGTATTTTAACATTTTTTTACATTTTCCATCTTAAGACTAAATTGCCAATTTTGTTTTTAAATTTACTTTATTAATTAAAGTGATGTGTCCTTTACAATCTTTAATAAAATGCTAATATAAAAATGTGTATATTTCTCTTAAACACAGCATATTTGGGCTTGCATTTATAAGATTTTTCATTATTTTAGTGTGAGAAATTCATGGTTTGATTTTGTCCCAATCATTAAGGGACACCCTGTATATGAATGCACATACAAAATTCAAACCATAAAGAAATGTGTTATCCCAATAATTTAAGTCCTCCTCAGTTGAAAATATTGGGCTAAATGGAAATTATAATTGCAGATCATATTATAGATTATTCAGAAAAAAATGACAATAGTTTTTATGAAATATTTTAAAATCACTTGAAAGTATTTTAATAAAGTGTATTGATATTCAAAAAAATATAGTAGTTTTTATAAGTTTGAAGTGGAAGTTTTGTATTGAAAATTTCTATCATTTAAAAAGGATTTTATAAATTTGAACATTAATTGAGACATATCATTAAGTAAATTAAAATATAAACAGTTAATATAATCAGCCCTTCAGTTATCACAGGGCTGCCCAACCAGTCGATCCCGACATGCTTTTTAGTCCATCGCAAGCCTCCGAATCTTCCGATCAACTCAATTGTTAAACTTTCACTTTACAATACGTAGTAAAGGTGGTCTTGTTCTTGTCGAAACAAGAAAAGTGAAGTTATCCCTACGTGTTTTCGTTCATTGTGTCTTTTATCACTTATTCAGTAATAACAGATCAGATCAATAAGATGAAGATTATTTTGATGAGTAAGCAAAAGTTTGTTGGACAAATACTTTTACAGGTTCAAATGTTTTTCCTTTCTTTATTACACTACTCAGGTCCGGACAACAATATATCATTGTTTGGTACTAAAAGGGTTTAATTTATTTAAAAATAAACTTCTTCAATTATTTAAATTTTTTTCTTTTTTTAGCCATAATTATGAGTGTAGAAAAGAAAAAAAAAAACCTATCATTACCATGATGAATGGGAACACGATGGCTTTTTTGTCTAACATGTAATTCAGTTGTTGCTATTTTAAAAAAGGGAAATATTGAAAGACATTTTCGAATTAATGCTCTCAGATTATGAAAATGAATATCCGAAAGACTCCAAAATACGCAGAACACAAATTATAGATTTAAAATCAAATTTACATTCACAACAAAATATGTTGGTAAAAATTTTAAGATTATCTCTTATATTCACAACAAAATATGTTCGTAAAAATTTTAAGATTACCTCTTTCGTTTCACAACAAAATATGTTCGTAAAAATTTTAAGATTATCTCTTTCGTCATATAAACCAAATTTTGAATCAATTGCAAAATCTATAGAATGCCAAATATTGCATTAAAATTTTTGTTTATGTCCATGTATTCGTAGCTATTTTCATATTTTCATGTTATAAAGAATTGATTTATTTTATTTAATAAATTTTGAATTATATAGAACATTGCTATTTTTTATTTTTATTCCCTGGATATCGGTAGAGTGCTATATCGTTCAGGTGAAAAAGAAGCTCACGGTCATAAAAAGGTTGGGCAGCCCTGATTTATCATATATAAAATTTATTATTTTTTATGGTAAGGCATTAATTTTAAATGCAGCCCCCAACTAGCTAAAGATGTCTAAAGTGGCCCTTTGAAAAGAATAAGTGTGAGACTGCTGATTTAGTCCAAGATGATATGTTGCAGTTAATATAATTTGCTCTGCTATTTACAAAACTAAATTTAACCTGAAGTGCATAAATTGTGTATACATATATCTTTCAGACAATTATCTTTGTTGTTTTTACAAAATTACAGTGATAGCAATAAATACCAATCACAACAGTCAATCACAAATAATTACATGTTAAATAAAAAATGTTTTTCATTTCTTTATACTATGAATATATTATATTTATAATATTCTGTTAATAGTAAAGTCATATATTTCAATTTTTTTTTTAAATATATTCTATACAATCAAGTTTTTCAATAATTCATCTTAACTTTAATTTAAAAAGATAAGTTACCTCTTTAATTTATAAAGATAAGTTATATCTTTTTAGTTTTCAGTAATATATCAAGAAGTTTTCATGTGCTATATTTTGGCAGATCATTTTTTTAATCTTTCTCTGATATATTTCATTAATAATAATAATAATAATAATAATAATATTATTGTTATTATTATTATTAAAGAAACTGAAAATGGGTTCATATACCAAAAGTACTTTTTAAATTCCATATTTTTTATTGGTCACTATAACCTGTATTTTTATTAAAAGACTAAGTTTATGTGTGTATGTACACACACACACACACACACACACACACACACACACACACACACATACACACACACACACACACACACACACACACACACACACACACACACGCACACACACACACACACACACACACACACACACACACACACACACACAGCTCTTGTAAAAAACAATATACGTATTGTCTGTCCACGAAAGCCGCGCCTAGCTAAGGTGGATAATTTAATAATACTCAAATTAATTATGGCTAGCCATCTCCAAGCTTTATTAAGTGTTTCTGTATATTTTTTATTAATTATGGATTTGCTTAGATTTTTCTTTAACAAAATCTGGATCTGAGGGTTTGGACTTGAAATATAATCCTTGTATTCTTCTATTCTATATAGATGTCTTTGTGTAAAGCAAATTTAGATAATGTAGCACTTTTTTACCATATTTGTCATTCTGTACTTTGATCCCATCTTGCAGTTGCCATCTTGTGATTCCTACATAATATTGAGTATTATCAGTTGCTGTATGAACAAGTATTTTATATATACCTGCTGTTTCATTTTGTTTCCATTTTTCTTTTTTGTTTTTTTATAGGCAAAAACACTGTTAAGATTCTTTTTCTACTATCTGGATATTGGCAATTTTTCTATATAAACAGAAATTTCATCAAACACATCTTTTCCTTCACCAATAAAAAATTGTGTTCTTTGATCCCATCTTGCAGTTGCCATCTTGTGATTCCTACATAATATTGAGTATTATCAGTTGCTGTATGAACAAGTATTTTATATATACCAGCTGTTTCATTTTGTTTCCATTTTTCTTTTTTTTTTTTTATATGCAAAAACACTGTTAAGATTCTTTTTCTACTATCTGGATATTGCAAATTTTTCTATATAAACAGAAATTTCATCAAACACATCTTTTCCTTCACCAATAAAAAATGAGATTTTTGTGTGAATGCTTGAGAGTTGCACTTTACTGCTATAAGATTTTATTGTGCCTAGGATCCTCTACTAATGGGCCAAGTTTGAAGAAAATCAGTGATGACAACGTCTGGCCCTCTCCTCGTAAGTGATTAGTTGCCACAGATGTATAAATCAGTGGTTTTCAACCTTTTTTCTGATGAACACATTTTAATGGCACACCTATATATTTTTAATAATAATTTAGATTTAATAACGAATTTTTATTAACAGATTATTGTATTTATTCTTATAACATTCAGATTACAAATCATACTCGTACATTGCCTAATTAAATGGCAGCTCTTATTAAAGCTTTGAAAGTACCGCCAACTAGCGTCGACTGCTTACTCGCCGCCATGTTTGTCCTTTTTGGAATTCAATGGCAATTGAATATACGCGTAAAAACGTGATTGCTTTGCTTTTGGTATTGGTTGAAAAAACAAAATGAAATGGAAATCAATGGGGGGTTATAATTCAAATCGTCCAAATGCTTTGATTTAATCATAAGAACATTTTTTTTTTTATAAGAAACGAATACAAAGAAAATTTTTTTTAATTTCTGGAATTATATTTTTTGTGTGTCAATATTTTAAATAAAGAATTGAAAATAAAATATTTTGAAATATGCAAATTCAATATATAAAAATCCAAATTACTATATTATTTCCTGTATATTTTATTCAAAGATTGAATTGATTTAAAACAGAAGGTTAAAATTCTTGAAAAATCACTAACACAAAATTCAAAATATATATTATAAAGCTACCTCCTAGTTAAAGAAAATGAGTAGTCTATGATGGAACAAATACCAATATGAAACTTTTTAAAGATATTTTTCCTAAGTAAAATTTATACCATCCATTGAAAGTTTATTCCCACATATTTATTAAATTGTGATGAATTTTACATGATTATATTATGACGTACGGTAATCTATATCAGAATTTTTGCATTAAGTAGAGGAGCCTATTTTATAATAATATATATTTATATTGAGTTTTATTTTATATTATTTGTTTTTGTTAACTTAAATCTAAGATAAAGTAATTTTTTAACATATTTTATTGATGCAAAACAATATATTTAATCTCTATTCTATGAATAAAATAAGTAATAAATATTCCAATTTCGATTATACTACCGAAGAGAAAAAAGAGACAATAAAAATTCCATTTACAAGAAAAAAAAAGAAATTGTAGATTTACATATTAAACATCCAAAATGGAGTGATTGTAGATTTACATATTAAACATCCAAAATGGAGTGTAAAAACATTGCAAAAATTGGGCGGTGCTAAAGAACTGAAAAATAAATTTATCTAAGCAAATGGAAAAAGGACCAAGGAATCGAGAGAAACCAAGAGAAATTAATCAACTAGTTTATGAAGAATTTGCTCGATCTAGAAAAGAATGTAGGATTTTAGGAGATCCAATCTGCGACAAATGGCTATTCAAATAGCATGAAATATTTAACCCGAACTCCCATTTCGTGCAAGCAAATCATGGGCCGATCTGTTTACTCGAAAAATCACTAATTCTTCGAAAGACGCAATTTCGCGCCTGCAAACTAAATGAAACAAAGCTGCCGACTTATTTCGTAATGAAATGAAATCCTTGCTTCATATATATTCTCCACGAGGAAATGGTCGAGAAATTAATGGAAAAACCAAAATATCACATTAGCGCAGTAGACACTGAAGTAGAAGAATTAAGAAATACAGTAGATCAGTTACAAATAAAGCTCGAACAATCTCAAGAAAAAGGTCGATTTATGGAAGATAAAATGGAGCGAATGATAGAGTCGCAAACAAACGCAATTTGCAATGTGATTAGTCAGAATCAAAAATCAGCATCTCCTTGTCCTTCGAGCTATAATGCGATCCCACCTAGTAGTAGTTTTTCGGCAGAAATTAAACATAAAAATCCGTTATCTTTTAGAAATCAAAAATCTTTACCTAACCGATATGAAGCACCGCAAACTCAGCACAGGAGGGTTGGCTTTGGGCTGCAAGAACCTAGACACACCGAATTTTCGCCAGAGAGACGTTATTATAATAATGATAGAATTAATAGTACAATACCTAAAATACATTATAGAATACCATTTAGACAAGACCCTACAGCATATCGACCTGATCCATTATTAGAATTTAGGGGACCACATCGGCCAAGATATTTTAATCCTATAATAACTGAACCTTTAAGACCAGGTGTAGTTTGTTATTACTGTAAGAACGAGGGCCATTTTGCTGCTACATGCAGAGCTCGTTTCCCCTCCAGGCGAAATGAATATGCTAGAAATTATAATGAAAACAAACAGACCATTACAAAAAACTGGGAAGGTTCCCCTGCCGCTCTTTAAGGCGGGAGAGTTTTATACAAACTAGGTCGGTGGTATACATGGATCCAAAACATAGATTAGAAAAGAAAAGTAAGCTTATTTAATAATTTATGTATATACTGTACTGTTTCTATTAATATTTGATAATAGCAAAATAATAAGACAATTATTCATTACGTAATTTAGAAATAGTTATTGTTAAAATTTGGTATGTACTAATACCTACTAAATTATAGAATAATACATAAAATGTGCTCAACTGAATAACGTTTCCTTTACTTTTTAGATACAAATTATGGGAGAATTCCATTAAAGAAAACATAAATGATGCTAAATTGGATAATTTGAAAGAACAATTAAAATTAGTATGCGCAAATCATTTTGAAGAGAACTCCTTTACTAGTACATTGAAAAAAATATTAACTATTTTTGCAGTTCCCACAATTTTTAAAAAAGGCAGAACCAACATCAAGATTTCAATGAAACATGAAAAAGACTAAAATGTCATTGTAAAAATCAAGAGGTAATTTTATTAATTATAACATACTTTATTCTAGCAGTGTGTGTACAGCATATCAATATTTTATATATGTTGAAATTATTTCTTAATTGCAGAAACAAATTGCATACTTTATTCTTCATTACAGCATATCAATATTTTATATATGTTGAAATTATTTCTTAATTGCAGAAACAAATTGCAAATAGATGTCTTATGACTTTGGATAGTAATGTTTTGACACAAATAGAACAGATAACTGCAGTATATTATGTTCCTAACTTCAACATTCTTTACATAGTAAAACCTTAGATCTTGATACTTTTATATATAACATTCAAATTAAATAATAATTCGTAATTTGTAAGATAATTTAATTTCTTTTTTATATTAATCTATAACTTTTTGAAAATAATATATATATTTAATATGATCTGTTTATCAAATTTCAATTTTTTTAGGCACAGGTATCAGAAATTCAACAAGAAAATTTGACTGACAATCTTCAAGTCCAATGATAACATTTCAGGTTAGTAAAGAGTAAAACTATACATGGCATTTAGAAATTTTAAAAACTAATATTTTATTAAATAAATAAAAAATTTTATTTTCGTCTTTTCTAGAATATAGAAGAAATAACTCCCAAAAGAAAAAAAATAAAGAAATTAAATAATAAGGTAAAACAGTTGAGAACAACAGTATCAAAACTAAAACAAAAACAGCTGAAATATCATAATATAAGAAGTAATGCATCATTAACAGTTGCAATGGAAATGCTAAAAGAAAAATTACCATACAAACAATCTCTATTTATATCAAGTCAGTTGAGACATTCTAATAGAAAACCCCCTGGTAGAAGATGGAGTTTGTAAGATAAAACTCTTGCACTTAGTATTTATTTGAAAAGTCCATCTGCTTATCGTACATTATGCCATTTTTTATGTTTACCTAGTTTGAAGACATTGAAGCAGTCTATTAGAGGGATAGGAAACTACCCTGGTTTCTGTCCTTTACTATTAGAAAACATGAAAATGGCTGCAAAAAACTGAATGACCATGATAAATTGTGTGTTTTGAGTTTTGATGAAATGGCCATTAAAAGTGGTCTACAGTATAACCAGAAATTGGATTTGGTCTTGGGTTATGAACATTTAGGCAATAATTATCCTACAAGTGATCAACTTGCTACTCGTGCCTTAGTGTTCATGATTCCAGGCCTTTCAAAACGGTGGAAACAACCTGTGGGATACTTTTTTACTTCTGCGTCTACTCCTGTTTCCACTTTAAAAAATTTATTTCTCCAAAGTATTGAATAAATTATGGACACAGGTTTAAAATTAGTTGCATTTGTCTGTGATCAGGCTCCTGTTAATCAAGGTTTGTTTAAAGAACTTCACATATCAAACAGCAAACCATTCATCCAATATAATGATCAAAAAATTTTTGCTTTTTATGATACACCACATCTAATTAAATCAGTCAGAATTAATTTGAAAAAATATATTATTACTTTTGATACTTATAAAACAGCAAAATGGTGCCATATAGAACAGTTTTATTTTTTAGATTGTAAACAAACCTTTTGTGTTGCACCTCGTTTAACAATTTCTCATATAGAAGCTAAAGGTTTAACTTCCATGCGAGTAAGCCTTGCAACACAAGAACTTAGCCACTCTGTTGCAGCAGGAATTTCTTTGCTTGTTGCAGCAAGACACCTCCCTAGAGAAGCAACATTCACAGCAGTTTATTGATTATATGGATCAGCTGCTTGATAGTTTCAATGGACGTTCAATTAAACATACAAAGGAGAAACATCAGCAGTAACAAGTTTTTCAAATCATGTGCAAATGTGGAAAGAAAAAATTAAATGGATTAGTTCGTGGCAATTTATCCAGCCAAATAATAAAAAAATTACACCAGCTTGTAAAAAGAGATGGGTTTTAAATATAAATGCTGTAATTCAATTGTGGGTAACTTGCATAATAAAGGGGAAAATTTTCTACTAACCAATAGCATCAATCAGGATTGCCTAGAAAACACTTTTTCTTCTATTAGAACTGGTGGTTTCAATGATAATCCTAATTGTGCAGAATTTGAGTCTTCTATCCGCACTGTCATGACTCACAATTTATTAAAATCTAGTAATGTTACCAATTGTGATGATGATGATGATGATGATATTTTTTCAACCATTTTTTGTGACAGTAATTCCTCTTTAATTTGTAACAATAATTCTAATTGTAATGCAGAAACAATTTCAAATGAAGGCGATTTTTTTAACGAAGAAATAAATAATTCATTTAATTTAATTGAAAAAAATACATTTGCTTATATATCAGGTTACTTAGCCTACAAAATTTTGAATAAATTTAATAATAATTCATTACAAATTTCAAAGTTAAGTACCAAACAATATTTAGATGAAACAACAATATTGATGGAATTTAAACAATACAACTTATATCATGAAGGTTTAAAGTATCTCACAAGTAATTCGTATAATCATGTTATTGAATTATCATATGTAAGAATATGTAGAACATGCAGATGTAGAACATTTTTTTAAGTTGCCAGGTTTATGTAAACATTTATATGAAAAAATGTGTATAGTACCTTTTACTTGGTTTAAACATCATGGAAATGATAATCACGCTGCGACAGTTAAAAACTATTTGTTAAATGTGTATATAAAAATCATGATCCATCATAAAATTAAATTGATTGATTCTAATTTAAAATATGAAAAAGAAATTAAGCCATTTAACGAATATCTAAATTTTTATCACTAATAAAAATTATAGCATTGCCTACCCTTCCAAGCACACCATATCCTTATTTACACCATAACTACTTTTAGGCAAATAATCCTAACATCAGTGGGTTCACAAACTGCAATAAATTAAAACAAATTTAAAAAGTGATTAATCATATTATCATAGCATTAAACTTATTATAATTTATTGCAATTTGCTCACCCAACAATGGCAAGGATTATTTGTCTAAAGTTCATGTGTTGTAAATAAGGCTAGTTTTATATTTGGAAGAGTAATTATCAAATAACGTACAGCTCCGGCCAAAATGTTTGTCACCTAACCAGATACGTTCGGCTTCCTTACAATACTCGGCTTCAGCATGAATTAGTTTCCTCGGTAACGTAGGCACTAATGTGCTTGCGGAGGGATCGACGCTAGATAGGAGGGGTAGGGTTCTGATAGCGGCAAGAGAACTGTGACGTGTTTTAAATGAATATTTAAGTAAAAACTGCTGAAATTTGCAGACACCAACACTGACGCCCCAGCCCTGGTTTTAATTGCCATTAATCAGATAAAATTAGTATTGACTGAAGCAAAATTAGGTAAATCAAATATTGATTGAAGCAAAAATAAACAAAACTATTCTTTTGTAAGTAGTTTTAGCAAAACTAATTGAAAAGAATTGCAGATATGTGCTTTAGTTAATTCAATATGCGGTTCTTTACTAAAAATTGCATTATCAATGAATTTTTAAAATGAGTGATTTAAAAGATAAATTTATTAATGTAATAATGTAATTTCAGAACAGTATTACAATATAGAGATAAACATGTATAATAATTTGATATGCATTATGAATTTAAGTGCATTTTAATAAACTCAAACAAACAAGATTTAACATATTAAACTAATATATGAAAAAATTCCAAAAAAACTGAAAAATGTTATTTTATATTTAGTTATTACTACTAATAATAATATTACAGTATTAATAACTGAATATCAAATAATAATACTGTGATTATTATTAAAAAATTGACTGAAGCTGTATTCTTTTAAATTTTATTTTGTCAGTTTTTATATTTGGTAAAAAATTTCAATTTACAATAAAATCCTGTTCATCATGATCACAAGGGACTTGACATTATCTAAGAATTATCTGTAAATATAATAAAATAATTTACAACAACATAGTAGGCTTACATACAACTTCCATCAAATTATTGGGAATCTGTATTTGACTATTCACAAAAATACTATATTTTATTGGTATTTTTTAATTATTCCCTATTTAATTATAGCACTACCATTTCGTATTTTAAAATTAAGTTCAATATTTCTGCATCTATCAATACATTAGTATGGTTAGTAAGTAAATATTAATGACAAATTTACCAATTGAGCATTCAACTAAATAAAATTTGCTGATAAGTATTGATATTCAATTGAACATAAAAAAAATTTATTATATGAAAATGACAATCAATTCTTTTATATAAAAATATAAAGATTTTTGAACCTATTTTATATTTAATAGTCAAGAAGAAAATTTCAAAAAGACTCTTCATACAATTCATGAATTAATTAATTAAAAATTTTAAAATATTTATTTTTTTAAATTGAAGAAAAAAAATTAGAAATTTAGGAAAAACTTTTTAGTCTTTTATACAGTATTTTACATAATACTGTAAAAAATACTAAAAAGATAACATAAAATTATTGTATAAATTAAAATGCATAATAAAATAAATGTAAAATTTCTTTACCATATCTTAGTGGTTATATCCTTCAATTAAAATCAAGATATTTTTCGGGAATCATCTATCTTTATTGTTTGGACTAATGTTCTCATAAATTCAAATAATAATTAAACTAGGACAACTCAGATATACAGTGGGTTCTCATTTAATATCACTTCACTTAATGTCATTTCTCTATTAAATCTAAAATCTAAAATTAATTATTCTAAAATTAACTAATCTAAAATTAATTAAATTAATTAATCTAAAATTAACTATTTAAAAAATTATGAATTTTAAAGCAGTGAAATAGTGTAAAACTCTGTTTTCTTATATTTTCCTTCATAATAGAGAGAAAATGATATGGAAACCTACAATTTTAGAAAACAAAGTAACAATATTTTATATGAACATTAACTGAAATATAAACAGGACTGGTGTGTCGGCAGGAAAATATGCTGACACCAACACCTCGGACAGTAAACATGCACAAATGATTTTTTAGAACACATTTTTATTCAATATTTATTACTGAAAAATTATTTATTCACCAAAAAAGAAAATAATTATTTAATACATTTTTTAAATTTAAAACTAATAAATTATGAGCAATGAGAAAGTTATTGCTGACACCAACATCCCAGCCCTGGATATAAAATATTGTGTACAAACAATATAATAATAAAATTATACAGCACACAGGACATTTGACTAGATTAACTGGGTTCAATGCTTTGACTTTTCATTAAGAAGACTCTGGACTGAATGACAAACTCACCTCTTATAAAATTTATATGCTAAGTCAATGAAGTTTTTGGTTTCAGTTAATGTTGCAATTTTTACACAGGACATTTGACTAGATTAACTGGGTTCAATGCTTTGACTTTCCATTAAGAAGACTCTGGACTGAATGACAAACTCACTTCTTATAAAATTTATATGCTAAGTCAATGAAGTTTTTGGTTTCAGTTAATGTTGCAATTTTCAGGAACCTAACCCCAATGTTAAATGAGGATCCACTATATATCTATTTATTGGAAACTGAAAATAATATTTTAACACAGTTATCAATTGCAATTTTTTTAATATTTTGACATATTAGCCAACTACCAGAAGTTTACTGTTTTAGATCTCATGTGATATATAGCCCAAACAATTTTATTGACCTGTTATTCAGATTTTGAATAACTGGTCAATAACTCTTTGGGAAGCAATATCTAAGAGATATACATTATACAATGCATTCTCAGCTGATTTATTAAATTTTTCTGAAATAGTTAAAATTTGCAGACTTAATTTCTGAGTGGGGATATGTCATATCTCCACTCAGAAATTAAGTCTGCAATTATTTTTATTCAACCAATTATTTTATGCTAATTATTTTTATTCAAAGTAAAAAATTAGCCAAAGAAAAAGAATATTTTGTTTGATAAATCTATAAATGTCGATAAAAATATATTAACTCAAAATGTAAATAAATAGAGTAAATAAATGAAAATTAGAAAAAAGTAAGAAACAGCCCCACATCATGCAAAGATTTTCCACTGTATTATTTGAATGAATGATCATCTTGAACAGCAACAACAGCTGCAGCTAAAAATGGCATTTTGAAACTGTAATAGTTGTTTAAGTGTAGTTTTTTTTTATTTGGAACATATTTATTCTAGTTGTAAATTAAAAATAACACAAATCAGGATTTGCCTAAAAAATTTAATTTAAACTAACATTTCCTAAAAGTTTTAGGCAAAACTAATATTGTATTGCAGTGGCGGCTCGTGGATGATTTTTCTGGGAGGGCTGAAAAAAATTATAATAAAATACATAGCGCGGACTGCAATGTTTGCAGCCCACGATATACATATCACAAAAACGTATATCATGGGTTACCCCCATTTACCCCCACCTGCTCAATACACTGACTATGCAGTGTGACTTGGTCTGCACTGACTGCAGCCAATGAGTAGGCAATCGCACTGACTCATACAATACACACATGCAGAGTGCCTATCGAGGTACCTAGTACCTACAATTCAAAAATAAATATAATATGAACGGAAAAAATGTTTTTGTAAAATAATTGTATGGTATGTAATAGCTATAATAATTTAAAATGTTTTCATTTTGATGGAAGGGCTGCAGCCCTTATGGGCGAGCCGCCACTGTTGTATTGTTTAAATGGCATAAAATTTAGGTTCTGCCTATAAAAGTGCACTTACACTATGTTAGCATAAGTAAATAAGCAAGAACAAATGAATATATTTGGTATAATGTGAACAATAATAGAACATAAGCAAATTCATTTGTTTGAATTCAATTACACTTGGTCGTCAACTTACAACCGACTTCCGTTATGATTGACAGGTCATAAGTCAATCTAGTCGTATGTCGGCCATATATTTATTAACAATATTTTTTAACCTTTCTAATCTTTTTATCATCTTTATAATTTATTTTTTTAATCTTTTAAATTTACAATTATATTGTAAATTTAAAAGGCCTATGTTGCCAGATGCTCCCATAGTTATCGTACACACAGTTGTCTGATTTATTATTAATTTATTTATAATTTATAATTTATTTTTTTTGTGGTCATAAGTGCAGATGGTTGTAAGTTGACGACCAAGTATATGTTTAGACCCAAGAACAATCAAAGGAAATTTGTGCTCAAATATGAACAATCATTTGAAGAACTATTTTGAAACAATGAAGAAACTATTATTTTGTCCTTCATTCCAGCAATAAGTATTGCAGCTATTTTTATTAGTATTGATATTGATTTATTATGATAATGTTATTATTAAAATTTGATTATTTTTAATTTAATAGATGAGTAATAATATGGAAACTATAATATATAATGAATTAACAATTTTGCAAAATTATTTTTATATTTTCCTGTCTTAACAAAACTAAAATAGCATTAGTTGAAAAATTCCTATTATCAGTATAAAACATAGGAAACAATAAGATCAACCACTAATTCTTATTCCCAGATGCTTATTCATAATAATAAAATTATTTAATTTATACTCTCAGTAGTACTTAAATAGCCATTATTGCATTGTATATAATGGTGAGCTTGATCATGAATAGTGGTAGAAGATGGATCACTGACAAACAAATAAATGTTTCACCCTCAAACATTTGTTAGATTGTGTTTCTTTGCTAATGCTCACCTAATATAAATGCATCTATAAATCTTGAAGATTAAATATATTACATATATTTTGAAGAAAGATTGAGCTTTTGTTTAATTTCACAATTTTATTAGATATTTATGGAACACGTCTTCAAATTAAATTACTATATATGGTATATCATAAGGTGACCAATCATCCTCCTTTGGGGAGGACAGTCCTCCTTTTGTAAGTTCTGTCCTCCCTTGAAAAGTGTCCTTCTACATGTCTTATTCATATAAATTTACAGTTTACTATTTATAATTTATGTAATCATTGTATGTTGCTAATCTATACTGATATTTATGAATCTTGAAAGATTTCAATTGTATTCTGATCAAATTTCATGTTTCAATTCAACAACATTTTAAATAAAATAACTGTTAATTTAAATCCAATTGTTTTTCACTCATTCATCAACAGAAAATTTAGTAATCTTCAGAAGATCTGCATACATTTAATAAACAATGAATCATAATTTAATTCCTCTTGTGATACCGTAATCTAAATATTATGCTAATGTTTGAAAATAATCTATCGTGAAATTTATAGTATTTTTCTTTTTATTAATTTATTAAAGAATTGATACATTTTCATGCAGTTTTATATATACAATAAAATTACATTAGTTTTAAATAAACTGCCGAATCTTACAAGGAATATTTTTTAGAGAAAATCACAAGTGGCCATATCCTACGATGGAGTCACTCAGAAAGTTGAAGTCTAGAATTTAAAAGCCAGATCAAGATCTTTTCTAAAAACTGGAGATGTGGGACCAGAATTGAATCCCAATTCTCCAAGGAGAAAACGACTGCTTTACCCGCGGCCATATACAATTACAAAAGATTTTATTGTATTATATCAAGCTGAATTGGATTGAGATATAAACTTCATATGCCACAGCTTAGATCCTCATATTTCATTGATCCTCGACCATTTAATAAAAGAAATAATAATATACAATATTCTAATAACAATATCATAATCTAATGGTAATGAAGACGCTGTATTTTTTAATTTATACTGAAAAATGCAGAAAATATTTAATGAAGTATTATTTAAAATTAAAAATATTTAAAATAATTTTAACTTGCATTAATTTAAAAATTTATTTTTGAAGTTTCATTTATTTATTTTTCCATTTTTTTCTGAACTATTTTTTGTTTTTTGAAATTTGTTCCATATTTTTTGAATTCTTCTGTAAAAATAATTCATATTAAAAATAAATTACCGTATTCTTAATATATATTATGGTATAACATAATAGAATAATAATAATAATAACATACAATAGAAAACAATACAATGATGAAGTTCCGAGGAATTATACTAGATCAGTAAATAAACTTAAAAATTAATTTAAATATTTATAAAATAATAATTTTTGTGTCTTTTAAAAATTACCAAATTTACACAATATAAGTTAATTCAATGAACGTTATATTTTACTGAAAGGAAAATAAGCAATAATTTGGAAATCGTAAAGGCTCTGTTCTAAATCAATGTAAAATGCGTTCATTGATTTGTAAGTATAAATATGTTTACAAATTATTGCTTATTTTCGTTCCAATAAAATACAACGTTCACACAAAACTATACGTATGCTGCCTTCAGTCTTGTATGGCAGTAAATATTCTGAAAACGCATTCCATTTTAACAAGTAAAACAATAGATGCTTATAACAGATAATGATTAATCATTTATTCAACGTCATTTAATTCACTCAGATTCTAATATTCCTTAGCTAGTTCATATAAGATTCAAGAACTTTGGAAATAAATTGCATCGAAATCAGAAACCAGTATTTTTTCTTCATTGTCTTATTCCGCTTTCTAACTACAGACTATTAAGAAGTAAGGCATTCCAATGTCTATCGCGAGTCACTCAGCCGGGATCTTTCCTGAAAAAATCTGATGGTTAAGACTCGGGATTGAACCTGATTTCTCCAGATTTTTATTTTGCTGTTTTATGCCCCTTCCCAATCAATGAGATTAAAAGGGACTGGGCCAGTTCCAACCATGGGCTGCACTCACATCCGTGAAGGGGGACCGGATGGTGATGGACGTGAATCACCGGGCCTGACCCGGAATCCGAAAAAACTTTTCAGGATATGCCGGATACGGGACGCAACTCCGGTCCTCCTGCGTGGCACGCCAAAGAGGTACCACTCGGCCATCGGGCCGCCTGATTCTTCAGATAATAAGCCAATACTTTATCATGCCATATGCGGACAACTAGTATTTATAAAGGATCGGCCATATGCGGACAACTAGTATATATAAAGGATAGATTCTTAAATCAAGGACAAACATTAATGAATGATCGCTTTTTTCGATAGAAATATTTGAAAAATTAATGTAATTTAATGTTGATTTAATTATTTAAAATGGAATCTTTGACTCTATCTTGGAGAATCCAGATTCGATTCTTGAGTCCCACCCCTAGGAAAAATTATTCATAGATCTGGCCCATTAATCACCATCCTTCATAACTTGGATAACCTTTCCTCAAGGATGGGCAATACGGGACATAGCTTGTTTCGTCCCATCACTTAATAAGCTACAGTACACTCCCGAGTATCCGGCCTAATGTGGCGGAAGGGCAGGCCGGATAACAAAAAAGCCGGATAGGCTAGAGTTCTACGTATTTGTTCAGGTACTTCTCTTTGATTAAGAGAAAAATGTTAAAGATCTCTCTAGATAAAGGAAGTTTTTGTTAAACGTCGTCTGTTCTATCTGCCGACTCTCATTAACCGTCCTTACGCGCGTCGCTCACCGCTCTTTAGGCCAACGCCTGTCAACATTGTCCTCGGGCCTGCGTGCGGGCCTCACACAATGAACAACGAGCAGAATGCTGATCTTTTCCTGTCACAACTTGTATTTTGCACACGACATGTAGGAGGATCGTAGCAGCGCCCGCTTCCATTGCCTTTGCAATGTTGCTAATGCAACGTCTTGCCTTCCTCATTTAACTAGATAAAAGAAAACTAGATCGATAGTCACGAACCGGATACTCGGGAGTGTACTGTACTTACAAGGATGTTCTTGTAGATATGTAATTATAGAGTGGAAAGTGGCGTCATCTGTTGATAAAAATTGGAAAATAAAACTGAAAGTCATTTAGCATCTCTAAATGCAGTGGTTTTAATATTGATTATAGAGAATAAATAAAAAGTTATTATGTTTACTTAGATAGCTGTTGTTCATTTATAGATATTTGAAGTCCATTGATCGACTTTGTTAATTTTACGCTGTTTTCTGTCTTATAAGTAAGCGTAAGCGTGTAAGTAAGCGGTGGAGCCATTTGAAAGTCCCTCACAAGCAGTCCATACACATGATGAGATCAAGCAAAGATGAATGATGGAATTTAATGGATCGAGGACATTCTAAAAATCCGAAGGAATGGAATTGCATCAGATTTCCAGGTAGGAAATGAATGCTTTATCACATTATCTTCTAATTAACCCAATTAGTTCTCGAAAAAACTCTAAAATAATTTATCAAATCTTTTGATTAGCTTTTTACTGCGCATTTATTGATTGGCTAGTTAATTCAGTTATACTATTGAATTTCGTTAGGAATACATATGGATATGGCGGCGACCATTCAATATATTTGTAGAATCCAAACTGTCATACTGAATGGATTCGCATTTATTCAGAAATATAAACATTATCGCTAATCGCGTTCTATCAGACCACATATACTATTCATGATATCAACAAAAACAATAACGATTGGATTCAGTATAATCATTATTGTTTTATTTTTATTGAGTATTAAATCCATTTATGCAGGTATTTTAGATGTTAAACTAAATTTAATATTCTTCACAGGATATTTCTTCTACTCGTTATTAAAATCACAGTAGAATTAATTTATCACGATGGATTTTTTCTAGTAACTTTAGGAAAAATCATATTCAATTAAATATAACTTATCACATTTCATAGTTTTCCTTTACAACAAAATTCTTATAGATTGAATAATTCATTATGATAGGATTAATTAGCAAGATTGAATGTTTCATTCGTATGCAAATGAAACATTCATTCTTACTAATTAATCATATCAGAATAGATTTTTACATATATAAAATATACGGAATAAAACTCTTAAATATCTAATTTTTGAATTGATTTACATTTTAATATCGTAATAATTTTCTATTCTTTTAAAGACGATAAAGGAATACCAATTTAGTATTCTGAATTCTTAATTTTCCAATATATTATTTAGAAAAATCTGATTATTCGTCAAATTCAGTATCCAATAATATAAAATTAATTTTTGGCAAATTATATAATTAGTAGAAAAATAAATTTGATTAATTGTTTAGTCATATCAAGATTTATGTGCGAGATTTTTATTCGCATAAAAGTAAAATTTTTAATTAATTTAAATTTTAATATGCAGCACATAAGAAATGTGTTTGAATATATTAAGAAGTTATCTTTAAGAAGACAATTTACTCAGAGACAATTTTTTTGTTTCTTAAAATTTGACTCGCCGTAGAATAATAGCTTACCTATCTCTCGGACGAGATCATATGGACGAGACAATCAAATTGTATATATTTTTTTGAAGAAAGAATAATACGTCATTTCAGAAGGAATAAAATATTTAAAGGCCGTTAAAAGGGTTGGAATTTATCATGATGACCTTTTCATTAAACAATTTAAATTATCAAAATAATTGATAATATGACTTTGCGAGGAATTAAGATCAAATTTACAACATATTTGATTACAGGAAACACATTATTTCAGTTGAAATATATCAGCATTAAAGTTTTTCACAAGTATTGATTTTCAATGAAAGAGCAGAGATGACATTTAATTTGTATCAATCAGAATTATAACATTGCAAGTTGTGTT
This sequence comes from Olivierus martensii, assembly GCA_000484575.1. Lineage (NCBI taxonomy): Eukaryota > Metazoa > Arthropoda > Arachnida > Scorpiones > Buthidae > Olivierus > Olivierus martensii. Next base: position 42,449 of record AYEL01080140.1, read on the forward strand.
TAAAGCCATTATTCATCGTTTAGAACATTACTATACGACCTATTTTCTAAATATCCTTAAACAATGAATGAAAATCCAAACAGAATTCTACGCATTAAATAATATTAATTTATCTCATTTTTCCAATTTAATATCATATTTAAAATTTGTTAAAATCTGTTATCACTATTGTAAAATAGCATATGATGTTTTATCTCAAGTTGATTAAATAATAAAACATATATACGTATATATTATGCAATATGTTATACATATAATTTACATTTAAATCTTATTTCTCAAAATTTTACTTAGAATGCTGACATTCATACAATGGCTGGACTGTGCTGTGAATACTATAAAGATTATTTTCTTTATTAGCATTATAATTCATAATTACATAAAACAGATAAATACATTTTAATATGCATGTATTCTTACGATTCTTGGTACTTATATTTTCCTGGAATCTTATGAAATAATACCAAAAAGATTTATGAAATTTGATTTAACCTTCTTTTTCGAATACTCAACTTTCTCTTTTATTGATACAATATACAATATAGATTACTTTTCATCTACTAAAAAAAAAAAAAAAAAAAATAAAAAAATATATTTATATTAAATTATAATTTAAAATAACAAAAAAAAAAAAAAAAACGTAAAAAAATTAACTTTCTTGGAAATTTTAGATAACTCAATACATATCGCAAATAATTCATTTATTTAATACGTTTGCATTGTGCACTGCAACGAGAGGCGGGAAGTAAACTTTTTTTAAAACGATAGAGCAATTTTAATAATTTTTTAAATACAATTTATTCTAAATAAATATATATAAATATTTATAAATTGAATATAGGAAATATATATATAAGGGCAAAAGTTATCTATACACTTCTTTACATCATTTTCTATTAAAAAGTCAATTAATACTTGCTATGAATTCAATACATTGAAATTAAAATGAAGCTAAAATTACATGATAAAAGTTTTAGATTGACCGAACCTATTACGTACTGTACATGCAATCCGAAAATATATAAAAAAAATATTCAAATCATTGAATGAAATTTTATAAATATCTAGAAAATCGTTTTTTGTCATTCATAATTTCTCGCAAGCTGTTACATATAAAATTCATTTGTAGTCAAGATTCCCCCTCATCCGAATAAACAATTCTAGTTTTTAAAGAAATATGAGAAAATAATAACTAAAACGCATTTATCCATTATTCACTTCTGTAATTTTAAATGCATTAATTCCAAAATAGAAAGTAATTTGCATAAATTAGCATATTTTAATAAATTAAATACCATATTTTAAGAAATATATCTTAAAGTTTTGATGATATTCTACTTATTAATCGATATAATATGAGATATTTTAAACATATAGAATAAATGATTTTTGTTTTGATATCAATATATAAGTATCTTAAAGTTTTGATGATATTTTATTTATTAATCGATTTAATATGAGATATTTTAAACATATAGAATAAATGATTTTTGTTTTGATATCAATATATAAGCAATAAAACAAGATTATGACTGATTTTTACATTAAGAAGTGAATAACTTGTAGTATAAAGTATTTCATTAAAAGAATTCAGAAGGAAATATTTTTGTAAATGTAAAAAAATCTGGTAAATCTCGATAAAGTAACTCTCTAAAGGATTTATAAGTTCATTCAATGGATGTATATAGCAAAATTCTAAAAAAATTCCCTTGTATTAACTTCATATCGAATTTTCTTTTGATTTACATACATATTCCATTATTGCAATTTTATTCAAACATCTTGTTCGAATGAAATCCAAAGATAACTGTAAACTCAGCTCACTACTGGTAGAAATAATGAATATTGAAAAATATTTTTATAATATACTGTACATTGATAATAACTATACGAATCATTCAATAGAATATTAGACTATATAAGTTTATATAAAACAAAAAATTCCACAAAGAAACTAAAATTGCCTGCTTTCCGAATATGCTATTTATTTTTCATTTATTTAGAATGTGGAATCCATTGGTTTTGTGTATCCAATTTTAATGCTAATTTAACCAGCATAGACGTCACTCTGATGTTATGTTAGAGAGGTGGCAACGTCACGGTTACAACATCAATAAATTAACAATTATTATTAATTAATCTTTTGCGACGTCATCCATTGTTACGCCCAGAGGATGTCACAACAAGACTGAGACGTTATTATGGTAAATATTGAAATAGACAGTGCTCTGTTAAGAAATTAAATAACTCATGTGTTACCCCTATACTGTTAGGCTACGTTCACACCAAGCGCGCTTCGCTTAGCTTCGCGCGCCTAGTGTATTCTCCCCCCTATACTGTTAATACTTAGCGTCATCAATCAGCAATAATATAAATTAAAATTGTTATAAAAATGAAATTCTATTCTGCAGGATTAATCGAATCTATAAGGCTAAATGATGCGGCGTCGAAGTGTCCTGTAATGGCAGAACATCAATACTGAATTTCATGAAAATCTGCTAAGTAGTTCAAAAGTTATTAAATAGGGGACACACAGTTGACAGACAGACATTAGTCCGATCTTAGAAGCCTCCATTTCTTTCGAAAACTACGCAAAAAATGCAATGTTTGTCTGTTTTGCAAAGGTTCCCACATCGTTTGACTCTCGGATCAAATTTTTCAGAGACATTCTTCGACATTTAGGGTAACATAGAATATCCTAGACGAAATTGCTTAACGGGGCGGAACATTTGAGGTGGAAATAAAAATGCCCTAATCCTTCAAAGTGATGTTCAAATTCGGGATGGCGTCATAGCAACACTGAGGTGACATCATCGATTACGTAATGATGTATGATGTCACAAACGTTTTCATTTTATGATGTCGCGATGACGTGAAAATGAATGTCGCCACTATGACGTCACGTCTCCGTTATGATGACAATCAATACGACATTAATTGACTAAATCAACTGTTAAAATCAATGGTAAAATTGAACACGAAAAGCCAATAGCATGATGATGTCATAGCAACATCAGCATGACGTTATCGGTGACGTAACAATATATGACGTCACAAAGACACTTCCTTTGCATGACGTCGCTATGACGACGTCATCACGACATTATATGCTGGCTAAATCAACTGGTAAAATCAATGGTAATATTGGCCACGAAAAGCCAATGGGTTCCAAATACTATAATGAATTACAGGACACCATTGCGACAACAATGGATGACATCACAAAATATGGCTGCATGATTACGATTAGATCACATCGTGCTGATGTAATCTAATCGTGATCAGCCAATTGATTTCAAATGCTGTAATAAATGAAATATATGGGAAAATAATACTTCTGCATGGTTTATGGTAAAGTTATCCATAAAATCTATAAATCCGTGGGGTCCGTGCATTACACCAACTTCCAATTGAGCCCACCATGAATGTTGGCCAGTCTGTTTTAGGATCTAAAGGCGGCCGTTGTCTAAAATAAAATGAAAATTACCAAAAACTAAAACGAACATTTGGCTGTGAAATGGAGGCCGGTTAAAAACCGGCCTCCATTTCACAGCTCACCACTGTATTTCAGTCCACCATTGTATTTATATTTCAAACTATATCCGGGCAACGCCGGACTGGTTTTTTTATAAATTAAAAAGTGTAACAGAAACTTTTGCTTTAAAACCTACAGAATCTTAAGTTTTATTCGTTACTCGCTTTAGTTTCAGAAAAATAAAAATAATGGAAATATTGTTAAATAAAATGTCTAGATAATTTGAGCGCCAATGTATAACAGATAATAAATTCACTTTAATGTATGAATTATAATATATTATTAAATTTTATTTTATTATGCATTTATCATATTATATCAATAGTATTATTGTTGCAATGAATAAAATATTTCTTTTATGATATTTTTTTTCTTCAATTAATTTGTGTCCTCCTTTTCATTGTAAAAAAAGTTGGTCACCTTATATATCGTTTACTGCACTTTTTAACATTTATGTTCTAATTCATTCTTTTTCTTCTTGGTTTTATGTGAAATAACGTTTTCCTGCATAAAACTAATATTACCGATTTTTCTGTATTGCTTTTATATTCTTTTATTTATAATATTAAATTTAGACCATAAACTGTTATAAAGTGATGGTTATTCATCGATTTCTGTAGCGTAGATCAAAGATTAGTGTATTCTTTCTTGATCATTTTATATGAATCTCTCTCGATTAACTTATTTTGTATAAAACTATATCTTGGAAACTGTTCCCCTTTCAATTTAGTTTCTTTGGGAAATCTCTATTCCATTTTCGTTTGCTTTCGATCGACCCGTTTCGTTCATTTTTACTGATTTAAATTATCAAATATATGTTTATTAACAATGATTATATGGTACAATTATATTTTTGGTTCAAATTCCAACAATTTATCTAACATGTAAAAGTAATCAAAGAAAGTGAATGATAGGAAAAATGAATACTCATATCGGTAACTCACTTTCTGCTTTCGTTGTAGTCATTCCTGGAATGTACTTTAAATCTTTTTCTTTCTCCATTTAATTTTATTATATTATTATTCATTTAATTAAGAAGCAATATAATTCCTTTTTAAAAACTATTAGTTTTACTAAAACAGTGAATGTTTTACGAAATTCTTCGTTATTACATTTAAAGTTACCCGGCGACAAACGGGTTATTTTAAGAGCGCCATCTATTTTATTGGAATAATTATTAAAAAATTTCTTAATGTACAAGTATAATTGAAAATTTAACTTTTAAGATTCTATAATCTGTATATTTAAAGTTTCCCTTAGTTTCAAACAATGAGAAATGAGTATTTATTATACGGTAGTCTTGCAAAGTCGCGAATTAGAACGAATGCAATAATTCCAATTATAAGCTAAACCTAACGGGAACAAAACCTGTAGTCTATTCCCATATGTATATTATTTTCCTTTTCTAACGAGAGAAATTTTCATCATAAAATCTATTGAAATTTTTTCTTGTCTATATTGTTAAAAGTAAAATATTCATAAATAAATATTCTTAAGAAAATCCTTAAAATATCATTTTAAATAAAAATACTAAACACTGTTTAAGAATTTGCGTTACTCAGTTATATATTTATAAATAAAAATTTATTAAAAGTCATGCTGAAATAATTTATTTTCTTTCTTAATTTTGTTGAATATCATTATCCCAACATATGAGATTGATTTACTTATATATGTAAGCTTATAACTGATTAACCTGTGAATAATGATGATAATTTACATAAAATTTGTTGTGTAGTTCTTCCTTGAGTTCTTCATTTGTAATACTCTCAGTTTTCTTTTTATTAAATGATTACTGAAACTGTATATACAGTAAGTTAGAACTTGATATGGAATTATTCGTTGTCTTTTCGTTGTAGTTTATCATTTAAAAATTACAAATAATTACTCTTATTTTATGTAATATGTAGGTTATTTAACGTTGAATAATCTGTATCAGTTTTAAGTATGAATATTATTTAGAAGAGGTTTTTGAACTTAAATTTCATTTATAGATTTCTTTGCTAAAAATTCGGAGACTGAATGGAGATCTAAGATTATAGATTAAAAATTCGTTAGAATTCGAAATTATACTTCGATAGTTTCTAAGATAGGGGAATTGATCATAAAAAATCTGTCATAAATCATAAATAGCTTGAGTGAATAAAGAAATTCTAGAAAACATTGTTGAAATTATTCAAGATAAGTTTGATATGCAGTTTTGATAATCAAATTAATTCATTATAAGAACAAATATATTTTTACTATTATTCTTCTTCAATCGTTTATAAAAAGTACAACATATTTTATAACTAAATTCGAAAAAAATAAAAATAATAGAACATCATAAATTTATTATATACCAAAAAATTTATTGGGAAGAAAAAAAATTAACAATAGTTATTTGAGGTGCAAACTGAAGAATATTAATTACATTTAAAAAAATAATATTGTCAATATTCAAATTTGAGTAATTACCTATCTTCTCAACGTCAACATGCTTTCATAAACTTTGCATTGTTTATATCAGGGGTGGCCAACATTTTATAGTTTAAAAAATAATATTGTCAATATTCAAATTTGAGTAATTATCTATCTTCTCAATGTCAACATGCTTTCATAAACTTTGCATTGTTTATATCAGGGGTGGCCAACATTTTATAGTTCATGCGTCAATTTTCTAATTTTTTAATTAAGATGCGCCATACTCCTTTTAGTAATCCAATGATATTCTCCAGCTAACATGTCACACGTGGCCACTAATATAATGGTGTTGTTCAAATAGCGTTAATCTTTCTTTTTGAATTTTATATCAAGTAATTTACGTCAATTACAATATACAAAATTAATTTCTAATAATTAATACCCGTCTTTGAGCCTTCCCGCGTAAATCCCCTAACAAACAAAAGTTGTTTCATAAAAATCCATTCAGCTGTTCATGCATTATAAGTGAGGACAGGAGCGCATAGCCATTTCAGATTTATATATAGATAAATTGTATAAGAAATTTAAAAAAAATTTTTCTCTGGGGTTTAGAACTGTATAAGAAATTTTTAAAAAATTTTTCTCTGGGGTTTAGTTCTAATCATGCAATGCTCCACTTTTGGCGCAAGGCAACCCCTGTTTATATAACGTCAGAATATACAGATAGCTCACTACTACATATCATGGACAAGTTTATTTGCCTGATTTCTATAGATGTCAGAATAATATACAGATAGCTCACTACTACATATCATGGACAAGTTTATTTGCCTGATTTCTATAGGAAAATGATCATCAGGCATCTAATTAGTGCATTTTATAAAATTCATTACAAATATTCTGCCATCAAAGATGACCTTGACGCCACTTTTCATATAAAACTTCACCTTATGTCACATAAAAATGGCAAATATGTCAATACAGGTAGACCTCGATTAGTGCGAATAATTGGTTCCACGAATTTCTCGCACTATGTGTTAACCTCTTCACAAGATGAAGCAATTCAAATTGCAGCCAAATGGAAATTAACCCAACTTTTTCATGGAAAAGACAAAAATTTATGAAAAAACATTTTGATGAATTATTGAATAATTAAACGTTTTGGTAATGAGGATGACTTTCACATCAATGTATTTATTAAAGTTTTAGATATAGTTATAAACCAAGTAGACAACAGATTTAAAGGGATGCATTAAGTTTCAAATTTATTTGCTTTCATGGTACCTACAAAATTAGCAGAAATGGAAGAACCTGAAATTTTAAAATCTGCCAAAGTGCTTCAATTAAAATATAAAGATGATATTATGACAGATTTTCCAATACAAATGATGACAACCACTATGCTTAGAGTGGAAATTGTTAAAATTTCAAGTATAAAAGAATTTGCTGAGTTATTATTGATTAAATATGTTACAATATCTTTAAGTTTTACAGATGTCATTACTACATTGTTGTTGTTCCTCACATACCTGTCACCATGGCTATGGCAGAAAGATCATTTTCAAAACTTAAAATAATAAAATATTATTTATGCAATTCAACAGGCAAAGAACATTTGCATAATCTCTCTATATTACGAATTGAAGCAAATATAGCCAAAAATATAGAAATAAAAGATATTAGAGATTTCACAAATTTAAAATCCAAGAGGAAGAATTTTTTATTTTAAATATATATTTTTTTAATAATTTCTATTGTATTTTAAATGATGCAATTCAGTTCTTTTTTTGTTAATCTCTAATAAAAATTATCTAGCTAAAAAGTTTTTTGGTGGTAGAAGCCCAAATAATATTTTGCAGGAAGGCCAAAAATTTTAAGTTCCACCACTGTGTATGCCATTTCTAAATGGTTGAAACTATATAGAGTTAAAAAATTTAACATCTTTTATAACTTTTTGATAAATTTCATAAAAATATATCTTTTAAAAGTTATGAGGAGCATATCTAAAGTTTGAATGTTCACTGTTTTCAATGATTAAATCTACAGAGTTAAAAAAAATTAAAATGTCAAGCTACTCATCAACAAGATAACTTCTCTACTGAATTTTATAAACATTTACTAACTGATTCCCAAGTTATTAATGAGAATCACATAAACAACTAGCAGAATCTAATCTTATAAGCTCACTATCAATGTAGGCTGATAAAAATTTATAAGCAATCACATCTGATTGTGAAATCTGTTTTCAGAAGACAGATTTTTTTTTATATAAAAATTAGCAAGTGTACCCAGAATCGCCCAGGAATTTCTGGCACATCATTTGTAAGGAAATATTCATTTCTGGTTTGCAAGACTTTTGATAGATACAATTGGTATTTATCTGTAAGCAAAGTTAGAAAAAATCAAAAATTTTGGGCATAACAATGTCATAGTGACATCATACACCAGAACTTTTGTGATGTTATACATACTGGTGCTATTTTGGAATGGCATCTATTGTTACATCATATTTCAAATTTTTTGTGATGGCACTCATTGCTATGTCATAAGGACATCACTCCCTCGATGGTGTCTCTAACTTGTTGTGGTGAGGGAACTTGCACGTTCCAATGACTCTGAGAGCTATGCCGGCAATAGTTTTGTTATTGGTAGGGTCTCCCATGCCGGACAGGTCAAAGGAAAGGGACCAGACTAAGTGACTACTACAACCCAAACTAAGGTGTAAGGTATCATGCTGAGAGTTGAATGGTAGTAAAAGATGCAGAGTTCTGAACGATCCCTTCAAGGCACCAGGCGAAACCTTGTCATAGTCAGCCTTCCATCTGTATTGGAGGTTAATTGGGTGGTGACTATTTTGTGTTTCCTCCAGTAATTTCTTGTCTCATGGGTGACAAAAAAATTTCTTCTCGGGACTACTACTTCACCCCACTGCTGGATTGGCAATTCTGGTATTCCTGTTGAGGGGGCTGCCAGTATGCCCAGGGCAGTGGGATGGTGGAGTAGTCTGCCTCTGCTTCTTCCTCCTCTGTGAGTAAACCTAGTCTGCAATGGGCAAGATTGTCTGGAGCCTTAGCGGCTCCAGACAATCTGAAGGAAAGTGGAGGAGGGCTAGGACAGAAGCTGCTGGTACCGGTGGTTCTCAGCTACTGGGTCACACTTCTCAACTTGCTTTGTCTGATCCTCCTGTCAGTACCCCTGGTGCTGGCAAGTGGACTAGATTTGCAGTTTCTATCCCTCTTCTGGGGAGGGTAGGGCTGCAAAAAAGGCTCTGTGCTCTCAGCCAGGGTTATACTCTGAAGAATTGACTTCCTTACAGTTGGCCATTATCAAGAGGGCTACCCAGACTCCAACATAGTGTTCAATGAAGTCGATCTTCTCCAAGGGAAGATCCTGGGCAGAACAGATGGAACTCCTTCGGGAGAACCTCTACCAATGCTCATGGACTATATTTGGATAATGGTGCACTCATTTATACTTGTATGAACAAGTTCACCTGTCAGTGGCTCATCCAACTTTGGATGGGTGTGCTCTTGGGCAGGGGACTTGGTTAAGGATTATTCCTACAAAAGATCTTCCCAAGTCCATGAAGGTGGCATACCGCACTGCGGATATCCACATATAAGATGCAAATAAACTTTTGGCTTGACTCCAAACCTACAATCTGGGACTTAAAACTGAGAACTGGAGGGTTTTAGGTCAAAGCAGGGATGCAAAGGGACAGTGCATCATCATGATAGTCGATCTTGCTTTGGCTAAGGTCATCAGAGCAGCCAATTTTAAGTTCTCTCTGGGGTTGACGAAGGGACCTTTAAGATGCTTTGGGATCCTAATTCCAAGTATGAATGACTGATAGCCTCAGTGATTGCCCCTGCAAAGGGGCATGAACTGATTGGGTTCACCAACAAGCATCGGATTTCTGGAAGTGCCCCTGGACATTCTGGTGCCCAGTCTTCAGAGTGGGGGATGGAGGTCTGCCCACCTTAGGCCCCTGTAGTGTTATGGGTCTGAGAGTGATTCAAGTCAACTCCAGCACTCCTGAGCTGCTTCTGCCCTTTTGGGTTGGCTGCTCGTGAGGGGCTATTATGACCTCGCTCTTATCCAAGAGCCATGGCATTATGAGGCCATGGAGGACTTAACTGTAAAGAAGGTAAGTTATTTACTTTTACTTCTGATAGTGGTCCTTGGACTTGTGCTTTTGTTAGAAATAACATAAATCTTTCACCTGTCTGGGATTTCTGTTCTAGGGATATTACTACTGTTTGGTGAAGCTTGATGAGGGTGGTGCTAGTAGGGAACTTATAGTTTCCTTTGTATATTTCCTTTATGATAAGAACAAACTACCACCAACACCTGAATTTGTGCTTTTGGTTGAGTTCTGTCAAAACAATCATTTTGATTTATTGGTTGGTGTTGATGCTAATTCTCACCATGTGGCTTGGGGTAGCAAAGACATCAACCGAAGGGAGGGAGTATTTATTGGAGTTTCTGATGGGTACTAACCTCTTTGTCCTAAATATGGGCAATGAATCTACCTTTGTTGTTGTTAGCAAAAGGGAGTCATTGACCTAACATTACGGACTCAGAATATTTCTGACCTAATTGAGAATTGGCATATGTCTGGTGAGCAGGGTTGCAGAGTCGGATGGCAGACGATCCGACTCTGACTCCAACTCCTTAAAATTTGTAAGGTCTGACTCTGACTCCAACTCCTGACAGTTTAAAATTCCAACTCCGACTCCCCGACTCCCGACACTGACTCTGCAACCCTACTTGTGAGCCATCTTCATTGGATCACAGATACATTTGCTTTAATTTACAAGGTATGGTACCTAGTCAAGTAACATACAGGGATCCGAGGAGGACTAATTGGGCTTACTTTAGGGAAGACCTTAAGTTTAACTTTGGTGGTACACAGAGCAGGTTTTGTTCGGTGGTGGATTTAGAAATGACTGTTGACCAGATTCAACAAGCAATCCTCTTTTCCTATCATCAAAACTGTCCAGTCAGGACTGCTTGCTCATCAAGGCAGGTTCCTTGGTGGAATAAACAGTTTTGATGATGGCAGTCTTAGACTTAAAGTAAGAAGGCTTTTTAATAAAGCTAAAAGTGGATTGGGACACATACAGAAGTGCTCTCACCTGTTATAATAAAGTCATTAGAAAGGCTAAAAAGTCTTCCTGGAGAAGATATTGTCAGGGAATTGAAGATATACCTGATGTATCCGAACTATAGTCTGTTCCACTTTGAGATGGCAGTGATGTCACGAGTGAAGCGGTTATAGTTCGTCTGTGAGAAGAAATATTGATCAAAATATTTTCATGTATAAAGTTTCAAAGTCTCACTGCAATCGTAATTTGTATTTTTATCTTCGATATTATAAAAAATCTGAGGATAGAAAAAGATGAAATTAAAAAATAAAAAATTCCATAATTGAGAATATTCGTATTTGAGATTATTCCAAAAGTAAGATGGCATCTTGTTCTTATGTGAAGAATAATGTGAGAGGAAGATTCTTCATAGTCAAGCGAAGCAGATTATACTTAACATTTAGGACAGATTGGTAGAACTGAATTCAGATAAATCAACGATTTACATCAGAGATTTGGTAATGGAATTAACTGGCATGCCAGTAAGGATTGTTTACAAAATCAGGAAGGAAATGAATGAAAACACAGTATCGATACCAAACAAGTATTTGAAACAAAAAGTCGTGAAAGATCGTTTAAGTAGATATGAAGATTTTACTAAATTTGCCATTCGCATGAAAGCGCATCACTATTTTTTTTCTGTGATGAATGACCCATCATAAGTCTTCTACTGATAGACAAATGCTGACAATGTTTTATTGACAATATTATCAGGAACAATACTTCACCGCTTACTCCATCACCTCGATATTCGTACGAAGAGTATCAACATAATTATATGTTAATCAAAAATTTTCCATAAACATTAGGTATAACTCTTGTTGACCAAAATAGCCCTTTTGATAAAAAAATTAGTCAAATGTATTAGATGATATTCTGTTAATTTTTCGACAGTTCATCATATGCTGGGAGAATTAAAACAATTCCTAAGTATTAATAAAAATAACAAAACTATTTAAAAGTGCATTATCATACTTTTATTATAACTTTTAATATGAATGCATGAAAATTATTATTTTAATAAATAATAAAAAATGAAAAGGTTAAAAAATTTAAAAATTTTTATAAAATGTATTTAGAAGAATATCAAGGATATGATAAAGACTCCAGATTTATTGGCAAAACATCTTAATCTGTTTATGCACAAAAATTGGATAAATTATTGAAAATGTGCTATTTATACTTTGATATCGCACCTATGAATTCGCACTATTCGAAGTCGCACTAATCAGGCCTACATGTATATCTAAGATATTTCATATGTTAATTAATATATTTTATTTGATTAACAGAGAAACTATTAGAAGAACAAATTACTGAAGTGATCCTTGAAGACAGATCAATTAATCCTTTATTTAATTTGTATGACTTATTCAATAGGAATTTCTATAACTTTCAATAAAGAGGTTAAGCCATTAAAGATGACTTTTATCATTTCGAATGGTTCCAAATATGCGAATAGTTTTTTTCAGAATCGAATATTATAATTTTGATATGGGATGCTAATTTTTTAATAAGTCTTTTATTATCTATAATCTCACGCAAGCGTTTATAATAAAAATTATTTGATCATTGTCAAGGTTACTGTTATTTCTCTCTGAATAAACAGTTCTAGGTTCTCACGACATAAAATGGATCAACACCACTTTATTATAAACCGAAACCATAATTTGCGCCGTGCGAGTTTGTATAGCTACAAATCGATAGAGTACAATGTGTGTATTCATGACAATGATCACAAGGTTGCTTTTTTTTGTAAAGAAAATTTTAATCTCGCTTAAAGATATTGCTTACTCGAACTATAAAATCATCTATATTAAAAAATTCTTCTATAAAATATGGAAAGACGTAGTATTAACGTAGAGGTAAGAATATTAATTTTTTTATAACACGGAAATAAAACTAATTTTAAAGATTGTTTAATAAAACAGTTTTTCAAGATTTTTTTACACAAAATTAATGGCAAAAATAGTTTATTCAAATGACATTTTTTCTTGATGCTCATTCACCGGCTCTTAACAAATCAAGATTTTTAACGAGCTTAACTGAAGTTTATGTTATAAATTTTTAATAATGATTATTATAAAGATTTTTATAAGGATGAACTTGTAATAATTTTAGTTTTTTATAGATTATTAGAGGTAATGTTAAAAAAATCGTTTCCATTACTAACTGATTTTAATTACAGTATTTCTTTTTTTTTTAAACTTTATTATTCATTTTGATATTATGTTTCTTAAGTCATTGCTAGATATCTCGAAGAAAATTTTACTCTGAAATAAGTCCATTTATCTTACATAATCAGGGATGTTATTAAAATAATATTTGTTTTATATATTTTAAATTACGCAATTTTTATATAACACAAATTAGATAATATATTATGATAAAAATTGATTTTCAGGCTCTCTCATTCAGAAAAATTCCTTTAAAAATTTTTAAACAGATAATAGTCTATATTTAATATAATATTAATAAACAGTTTATTACTTTACACAATTTATATTTTTTAACATTGTATAATATATATAATGTACATTGTTTACAGTTTATGTTATTTTTCCTTTCTCTTTGTTTAAAGAGAGATATTAAACTCCATAATTTAGTTAATGATATTCATCAATAGATTTCTAAAAAGTCGAATAATTTTTTGTACTTAAACTTTTCATATTATGTACGAAATTGATTCTGTATAGTTTACGAATTATTTATATATTTTTTGTCGTAACTTTCTCGATCTTAAAAATGGAACAGTGTTTACATGAAAATTCGTCTTTAAAACTATATTTAAAGCTATATAGTTAAATTAAATTAAAATATGATATTTAATATATATTTACAGAATAATATTTATCCGTTGAGTGGTCAAGGACCTATAACTATAAAAACGATTGTGGCTGAACCATACGAAAACCAAGATGTTCCAAAATTAAGCAGACCTTCGATTAGAAAAAATGTCATGATATTTGATGTAAGGTTATTATTTTTATAGTTTATATAATATAGCAAATTTTATTTCGTTATTTTATTTTATAGTAAGAAATTAAAAAAAAAAAGAATTAAATTATGTTCTGTCTAAACCTGTAAATATTTTTGAAACAATTCAAAAATATTAATAGATGATTTTTGTATTAAACGCTTTACAAGTTATGGCATTACATGAAAATGGGCAACTTATTTAAGTAATTTGTGATAAAAAAGAATTATTTTAATCTTAAATTAATTATCATAAATAAAACTCTGCAAATGTTTTGTATATACAGAAGTTCTTGCTGCAGGGTGCGTTCGTTACTAGAATATAATAAAGCTCTCCGGTAGAAGCTCCTAAATGCAGATTTCTTCGAATATAGCTTCTTGAAGTTTGCAAAAGTAATAAAGTTAAACTTCTCTTCTTTGAACATACTTTTATACTAAACGCGCCCTTTTAATATTGTTTTTTTGCTTTTAATAATTATAAAAGAATCATTTTTTCTATTCTGACACTAATAACCCCGTAGAACTATGATGATTCGCAGACGATAGGAATTTCGTCCCCCCAATATCGTCCCGAGATCCATATTTTATCATTATTTTATAAACTATTTAGTATGCCAAAGTTTTCGGATTAATGTTAAAAGCTCTACTAAAATTTTTTATTATCTTAACTAAACACAGAGCAGATAAGAAATTAAATTTTATTTAATGAAGTAAAACTTTGCTTATGCTAATTATGCTTATAATTTGTTTATTCTCTCATTAAAAAATCAATATTATTTATAATAACAAAAAAGTAAATTTCTTGATGAATTGCTTCCTTTCCTTTTTGCGATTTTTAAGTAGAAATGTTCTATTATAACATTATGATAGTTATAATATCTGTATCTTGGCATTGACATCCTATTCTTCAAACCTCAGATATCTTTATAAGCAATTTTAATATAAATATCTATCAAATTTTCTATTAAGTTTTCTTTATCTATGAAGTTTATCAGAAGCTAAAAAAAATCACATTGAGAGAGAAATTTTTAACATTAAAAGATATCCAAAGAAAATAAACTTAATTACATTTGCAATATTCGGGAAGCTATAAAGCAGTAGTGGGCAATTATTTTCTGCCGAGGGCCGGTAAACAATCTTCAGGATGAAGCGAGCCGTATAAAAATTGAAAAGTAGGCTACCTAAAGGCGAATTTAACCTTACGGCGCCATAATATGTAATGAAATTATTGATAATAACATTAACTACTCTATTAATAATTAATAAAAACTTCTTTGACATAAAATGACTACTCATGTTCAAGCAAGATTGATTCTTGCATAAACATATTCCTCATCACCACACGGGACAAGAATAATGGTTGCGCCAATTTATCTGCATACGCTCTTGTCAATCTCGCAATCGTGTGTAGCCACTTTTGTGATAGTTACACAAAGAATATATTCGTGTATCAATATTATTTTTAAAATATAGTTTTCTTGCGTTATTTTCTTAGTTTTTGTTTGTATTCAAAGAGTTCAAAAGCATCCGGAGAAACTATTTTTTCATTAGAAACATTAGAAAATAATTCGTTCTATGAATTAATAAATTCAGATAATTTTCTTTAAGAACCATAAGTATTTTATCAAACTGATTGATTACTAACAACCTATTTCATATTCAGAATGTTTACAAAATATTAGGTACCTACGTAATTAATTTTGTAAAAACAAATTTAACTTAATGTGAATGCTACCTACATAATTATTTTTGTAAAAACAAATTTACAACTTAATATGAAGGATGAAATTTACTATGTTCATGGTTAATTATATATCATCAAAATTTGGAGTAACTCGGTAGTGTACGTGTACATTAGCCACAGTATCCATTATTTTATTTTTTTCTTTTCGAGTAGAATTTTACAAATATGGGACTTGAAACTGTAATGCATTCTAATTTATGCGACGGGCCGCCTTTTGCTCACCCTTGCTATAAAGTATTATTCGTAGATTATGAATAAATAAAAAGATTTTTATACTATCATAACATAAAGATATATAATAATATCTTTATTACATGTTAATTAAAATAAGTTTAAAGACGAAATCATGGAAACAACTCCGTCAGCTACGCCACTGCACTAAACATAGAATATACATGATATCATAATTTTTAATATTTGAATTCATAAATTCATTGAATTTACATCAATAAAATTAATCAGCCAAAAGCTTAAATCTATAAAAATTCAGTTTATTTTTATTAGACAAACAATATCAATTTTCTTTGAAAAACATGATCAGTCAAATAAATATTTACAGATTTGAATAATTTTCATAACTAATTTTGTTTTATTGATGTAAGAAATCATAGGATGCAAAGAAATAATATTAAATTTAATAAAGAATTTAGAATAAAATAAAAAATTATCAACCATATTGCTTTTCTTTTAATTTATTATCAGGGAATTTCTTTTAAATTAATATTTATAAATTTGTTTTAGAACCATAAGAATTTTATCAAACTGATTGATTACTAACAACCTATTTCATCAGAATGTTTACAAAATATTAGGTACCTACGTAATTAATTTTGTAAAAACAAATTTACAACTTAATATGAATGATGAAATTTACTATGTTCATGGTTAATTATATATCATGAAAATTTGGAGTAACTCGGTAGTGTACGTGTACATTAGCCACAGTATCCATTATTTTATTTTTTCTTTTCGAGTAGAATTTTACAAATATGGGACTTGAAACTGTAATGCATTCTAATTTATGCGGCGTGCCGCCTTTTGCTCACCCCTGCTATAAAGTATTATTCGTAGATTATGAATTTTTATCTTATCATAACATAAAGATATATAATATCTTTATTACATGTTAATTAAAATAAGTTTAAAGACGAAATCATGGAAACAACTCCATTGATAATCTAAAATCTGCTTATAAAAATTTCTATACAAATATCAAGTTTGATAATTGGAGATATTTTTACGAATTTAATTAAATCTGTCAACTTTCATTAGATAAAATTAACAGGAAACGTTTAAAAAATTTTAATCATACAATTTCGAATTTACTTTTATTAAAAAATTAAAAACGAAAATTATTTAACATTTCAGGTTAGGTTAGTTTTATTACGCCGCCATATCCTCTTGGGATATTCTGTATCTGGCGGCGGCCATTTATAGCCCCCATCACAGGCTGGCCACCACCATGATGGGGTCAACCGGATGGTTGAAGGATGGGGTTCAATGTCCCATCACAGGCTGGCCAGCACCCATGATGGGATCAACCGGATGGTTGAAGGATGGGGTTCAACAGGCCGGGCCCGGACTCCTCCTGAAAAATTGGAGGTGTGGGACCCGGATTTGAACCTTCAGGGTGGTAAGCCAAAGCTTTACCACGCGGCCATCCGGCCGACTTTTAACAGTTCAGACTTAAACATATGCCATATACAGGGTGAAGAAAAACTTCATCGTAAAATGTTGTGTACTGATAGGGGACCTCGAAACAAATCGAAAATGTCTAATGAAACACATGATCTAAATGACACCATTTTCGAGTTATAACCCTTTAAAGCTAGTCAATCACCATCGAGTACACAAAGCGTCACGACGCGTCGCGTTGCCAAGACGCTTCGCATTGCATTGCTCTATTTAATATCGGGTTGTAAGAAGGCGAGTAACGCAATGCGATTCGTCTTGGCAACGCGACGCGTGATGCTTTGTGTACTCGATGGTGATTGGCTAGCTTTAAAGGGATAAATTATAACTATTTGATATAATACTATGTAAAATAGATTAAGTCGTTATCGGTCCCCATCCCATTCCCCTAACGGGTAAGGTGAGAGAGATACACTATATTATTTACTTTATTATATATGTGCTTTACTATTTTATAACAAACTAAATTACAAAATACACTATTTTATACACAACACACAAGATCGGAACAAAATTCACTAATTTATATACAACACACACAATTTATTAGCCCTTGGTTGTTGGAATGATGCTATTTTATACACAAAACACAATTTATTAGCCCTTAAATGTTGGAATACTATTTTATACACAACACATAATTTATTAGCCCTTGGATGTTGGATTGAAGATATGTGTTTTACTATTGTATAACACACTAAATTATAAAATACACTATTATGTGTTTTACTATTGTATAACACACTAAATTACAAAATACACTATTATTACAACACACAATTTATTAGCCCTTGGATGTTAGAATGAAGTCTTCCAGTCCACCCTAGCACCCATAATCTTCTTTCTCTGTTGCAAAACGTTACCATAGTTGTCCTAGGAACGCCATACTCGAGTTACATTTAAATCGTTCTACTTTTCTGCGCTTTATCTACAGTTTTTTTTTTCTTCGTTTCTTTACTCAATTAAGTAGTCTTCTTTTCGGAATTATTCTCCTGGTCAGTTCTCTTTGAACCCATCTTTACATTTCACTCAAAAAAATACAAATTTTTTACTTTCTGAAAAATGTAGAATAGAAAATTAACACAAACAACACGGGCAATAAAATTTTTACTTTCTGAAAAATGTAGAATTGAAAATTAACACAAACACAATATTTTACTTTCTGAAAAATGAAGAATTGAAAATTAACACAAACAACACTTATTTTACTTTCTGAAAAATTTAGAATTAAAAATTAACAAAAACAACACAGTCCTTACATTTCACTCAAAATAATAATAATAATTACAAATTTTTTACTTCAACCCTTACATTTCACTCAAAAAAATAATAATAATTACAAATTTTTTACTTTTAGAATTGAAAATTAACGTTCTTCATTTCAGAATTATTCCTCTGATCAGTTCTCTTTGAACCCATCCTTACATTTCACTCAAAAAAAGTTCTTCATTTCAGAATTATTCCTCTGATCAGTTCTCTTTGAACCCATCCTTACATTTCACTCAAAAAAATAATAACAAATTTTTTACTTTCTGAAAAATTAGAATTGAAAATTAACACAAACAACACGGGCAAACACCAAAGTAGTCCAAAATAGGGCAAACACCAAAGTAGCCCAAAAAGAACTGACAAATAGCAAATGGCTGGCAAACACCAAAGTAGCCCAAAAAGAACTGACAAATAGCAAATGACTCAGCAAACACTAAAGTAGCCCAAAAAGAACTGACAAATAGCGAATGACATCACCACAATTCCATGCACGCGCATGCGCCAACCCGCGAAACTTAAATGTCAAATTGCGGGACATCGAATTGCGAGACACCACTGTACTTATAACGGAATACGATAGTTAAATTTCGAGTTGTTTTTTATTGAATCATAAAAATTTCTTTTATTAAAATGTTAATAATAATAATAATAATAATAATAATAATAAACAAACATAATTAACGAAGTAGAAAACAGAACTTAAAATCTAAGAATCTATAGTAAACTAGCTTATTAAATATGCATTAATGCAATTTCATACTCTGTTTACAGTTAATCGATAATTAAATTAAAAAATTATAGAAAGAAATATATAAATTATGGAAAGTAACGGGAAAATTAAAAAGATAATGTTAAATTTGATAAAAAAAAAACATAAAATTGCTGTATAAATTTAGAAATTATTAATCTTTTATGCCTAAAACTTTATTTCTTTATTATAGGATCTTCCTTCAGATTCACGTGGTGTCTGTTCTAAGGTATTATTTTTTTAAATATTATATGCTACATAAGTAACATATTTTTTATAAAAAAAAGAAGATTGTATGCTACTAAGACAGCCATTAAGCAAAAATCTTTGAATAAGTATATATAAAACATAATTAATGATAAATATGTATACCGGTATATATAAATCAACAATTTTATACCAAAAAATCGATATCATACTTTATTGATAATATTCTAACAATTTGAACCATTATGTAGATACTGAATATTTTTATTATAAAAAATTTAAAAAATTTATTACAGAAAATTAAATTAAGCATTTATGAATATTTTTGAATTTCAGAAATGTGAAAGACGAAGTAAAATTTCGAAGTTTTTTCGTTCGGCTGCAGAAAATTCATTAATAGCAGGAATTCCTCAAATTGTTGCTGTTAAAAATAACTTCAGAAGAGCTTTCAAAATTTTAGTTCTTCTGATGTGTCTCGGATTATTTCTAACACAGACGGTGATAGTCATGAAAATTTATTATTCTTATCCGACAAGAATAGAGACTAAAGTCGTTTATACCAACGATTTGCCATTGCCAAAACTCACGCTTTGCAATGTAAATGGGTATGTAATGTTTCCATTACCCGATATCTTTCTAGTTTAATGAAGCATCATAGATTTGCTTACTGTCAAGTGAATTATGAGAAAATTAATAAAGAATAATGATTACTTAAACCGAAAAGAACTTGATAGATTAGTTAGCAATAATGCTACTCTTGTTGATTATTTCCTTCTTGCTGTGACATGAAATTTTTATGAAGGCTATTCGATGAATTTATAAAGATAATTTTTATATTTTATTGCATGATGAAATCAATAATACAGCTTTCTAAAAGAATTATTGACACTTTCAGAACATAACTGCTATAAGATGTGAACTTTAAGTGAAAACACAAAAAAAATAATCGAATTTGACTTGATTTATTAGTGAAGTCATGCAGAGATACAGGATATTAAAGAAATTTGTTCCCGCTTCTTTTCATGTCAGTTCATAATAAACAAGATAGAACTATAGTCGAGTTTGGTATATAAATTGCAAAAATTTGTTATCGATCTAGTTTTCAATTTAATAATAACAAAAATCTCTGATATTATTTATAATTTTAATTTAGTTTCAGAAAAAAATAATTTTCTTTATAAATATATATTTAATTTAAAGCAGAATATATGCAGTATACTTATGAGTTAATAAACAAGAATACTGCTGTTAAATTATGTTTATAAAGATAATATGGATATTAAAAGTTCTTATAAACGTATAAAAGCATTGCGGCAATAATTTTTTAAGATAAATTAATGCGATACATAAGATTTTATACATATTATAATGGTTTTTTACTCTAATGTCAATGCTATTTATACTATGTTGTACAAATTTTATCAATTTTTGTTTACATATATTGATTTTTGAATTCATAGCATAGTTTCAAAGAATGTCATCTCTACCATCAAATCTGAAGAAGATTGCACAAAGATTATATAATTATATTTTTAATCGCACAGTATCTATGAGAATTTTATTTTTATAAATAATTTATTTGTTGCTTACTAAGTTTTGTTAATCAATGCGGAGATCGATGAGATTTTCTTTTCTCTTAGCAAATATAGACTATATCGAGCACATATCGGATGTAATTTCCAGTTTGTTGTTTTCATTGGGGAAAAATATTTCTTACTCATTCTATAGATGGATTTCAGTCTTTTGCGTTGCTATGTTGCTTGTGACATATCACGCAGCGTGTTTTAATTCGAAGAAATGTGATGTCATATAATATCATTCATCACATTTTTATTTTACAATATCATTGTTATGGATATACTAGTGCTACCACAAAAAAAAAGTAATTCGTGACCAGATTTTAAAACTACTGAATTTTTTCCGTATTCAATTAAATAGCTTATCACGTGACCAACATTGGATTTTCTATCATCTTCGGCTTAAAAAAGAATTTACTCGCTATAAACTATATTCTGTTGTTTTCGCATATTGTAAAGAGTTAATTAATTATTTAATACACTGAATTTTTTCTGTATTCAATTAAATAGCTTATCACGTGACCAACATTGGATTTTCTATCGTCTTCGGCTTAAAAAAGAATTTACTCACTATAAACTATATTCTGTTGTTTTCGCATATTGTAAAGAGTTAATTAATTATTTAACACATGGTTAATAATTAAAAAAATCTGTTGTTCAAGCTGCTGATCAGCATAGATCTTTAAGAGCGATCTTATTAATTAGATAGTTTCTCAAGATAAAATATCAGATTACTCAAACTTATAATTTCTTTAACAGTTCATCATGAAATTTTTTCGTATAAGAATGTAAAATTATTTTATATAATTTATTCTTATTTTGAGGAAAATATTATAAATTATTAATTAATTAAAATATTTTTATGCTCTAAAATATTCTCAACAATTAAATTTCTTTTTAACGATTGCAGAGAATATTGTATATAATTACATCAAAAATATCTATTTAACAGGATTCAGAGGTTTCCATTTTGTACTAAATTTCCACAGATGTGTTCCACTTTTCCAAATGCTACAGAATTTTGTTCCATTTATCCGAAGAATTGTCCCCTATTAGCTGACAACGAAAGTATTACGGTAAGATATTTAAGCATAGAAATTTAAAATCATTACTATTATTATTGATCTAACAAGCTTTCATATAACACTATTGTAGAACGTTTTTTGTGATCGTCAGCATAAAAATTAATTTAAAAAATAACTTGATATGAAATAATGTTTCGTATACTGTATTTAATAAGTCTTAAATATTCCATTTGACGATAGTTTTCCTGATACAGAATTTTCAAAACTTATTTTAGTAGACGATCTCGTTCTATATATTATGACAAAATTTGAAAATTCACTGTCTACCCGAAATTTAGGATTTACCGAACCATTATGGTTCGAGCAGCTCCAGAAATATTAAAAATTTTATATGCAATTTTAAATGATAAACTTTAAAGCAAAATAATGAATAGACTGATGTATAAGTAAACTTCTTCGTTTGTCTTTAAGAAATTTTGTATAGCATAATAATCTAGAGGAACAGTTGAAAATACTTTATTTAAGATAAAGAAATGCAGATTAATTTTAAACCGATTCTAAATAATATAAAAATAATGTCTATTTGAAGAAAGTTTATAAGATGAATAAAAATAAAATTAATCTTAATCGGATAAGAATGTAGTAATGTGTTAGGATTCATGATAGCAATTTCTGCTTTATAAGAAAAGAATCTGATATTTTCGTTACATTATCAAAAGTAGTGCTTTAGTTCAAAGAAAACAAGAACCATAATCTGATGAACCATTCTGAATTTCGTGTTTCTTCGATTTTCTTGCGATAACTCTAAAAATAATGTAAATAATTATATCATTTATTGCATATATGCTTTAATCAACTCTATGATGTTTAATTGAAATTCTTTCTGAATCTATATGCATATGGTTTATGACGAAAATTTGTGAATATAATTTCATTTGTTAAGAAAAAGTTAGAAATAAACTGGCAGAGATGAAGCACGGAAAATAATCGATAAATCAGTTTAATAAATTAAATTGACAGCATTGTTAACATTTAGCTTTCATTCAATTCTCTCTCTCTCTCTAATCTATACGGATAAGAATGTAGTAATGTGTTAGGATTCATGATAGCAATTTCTGCTTTATAAGAAAAGAATCTGATATTTTCGTTACATTATCAAAAGTAGTGCTTTAGTTCAAAGAAAACAAGAACCATAATCTGATGAACCATTCTGAATTTCGTGTTTCTTCGATTTTCTTGCGATAACTCTAAAAATAATGTAAATAATTATATCATTTATTGCATATATGCTTTAATCAACTCTATGATGTTTAATTGAAATTCTTTCTGAATCTATATGCATATGGTTTATGACGAAAATTTGTGAATATAATTTCATTTGTTAAGAAAAAGTTAGAAATAAACCGGCAGAGATAGAGCACGGAAAATTATCGATAAATCAGTTTGATAAATTAAATTGACAGCATTGTTAACATTTAGCTTTCATTCAATTCTCTCTCTCTCTCTGTTCATTATTTATTGCTGAATATTGTACCTTACACTGTTCGATATTGCCAATTATCAATTTTTTATGATATCTGCAGATCTCTCTATATTTATATTTAGACATAAAGATAAACATAAACTTTAATTGATTTGAATACTTCCGGGTAGATGCTTGATCTCAAACAATAATCTGTGCGTGGATGTCCACGAAACTTTTTATATAAATTTATAATTAGTTATTTTCAATAAAAGGATTTCCTAGAGGTAATTTATCATACTCTTTGTTATTTTATCGATTCTATAGAGAAGGCAATTTTAAATTCAAATATTTATATAAAATAATTAATTTTTTATTTCCACTTAAAGTTATTTTTATAATTCAATCTATGTTAAGCTATTTTTATAAACTGCATGAATTTAATATATTTAAAATATTATTTTATAAATTATTCATTTTAAGAACACTGCTATTTATTACATATCTCTTAAATTTAAGAGATATTTAATGCAAAACTATGTATATACTTATATATAAGTTACATATTCAATTATATTAACATAATTATATTTGAAACAGAAATCATTTTATGTATATTTTAATCTAAAATTTCAAATTTTGGAATACATAGGTCATAAATTCTGATATGCTATCAGTAAATATCAATTTATTAGAGAATTATTCTCAAACACTGGACAACATGCTAGACAGCGCTTGTTTTTCTTCGTTTCCAGTTAGAGAAGATTTGCTGTGAGTGCTGTGAAATCTTTAATATAGATGATTAGAAATTTTTTAAAGTTTATACTGTATTTTCTAAATTTTTATATTAATATCCGTTATTATTTTTCGAATTTTTGCTTAGATAAAATAAAAAAAAAATATCACAAATAAATAAATGATTTTAATATTTCAGAAATCATAGTAAGAAAGAGCATCTCTACTATTCCGGTGAATTTGGGCAACTGAGAAAATGTTACGAAGTGGATTTTAGTAAATTAAATTTATCACACATCAAGAACAGATTTCAGGCTCATAGTATGGATATAGATGAAATTATATCCTGCTGTATATGGACTGCAAAATGTAAGTTAATAATATGAAATATATCAGGATAATAAAATACAGGGTGCGTTCACAAAGTTTCAAGACTGATTTTTTCCTGAGTAGGGGCGTGTGTGCATACCGGTTCCACTAACAGGGTGAGGTAGTGTGGGGCAAGGATTAGGTAAAATGGATACGAATCTTCGCCGATTTTTAAAACTCCGTTTCCTGCAACCACTAGATGGCATTAGTGTTTGTGAAAAGATGGCGTCCGGTGGTCACTGCTGTTGTGCTGCTTCTTTTTGCAGCAATTATAAGAAGAAAACACCAGAAATATCATTCTTCCGATTTCCCAGAGATGCTGGAAGATATGTGTAATAATAGCATAATAGTATTGTAATCATCTGCCATCTTATGCGTTCTTCGAATGTAGAATTTAAAAATGGCCGACGAACAAATATTGTTCAAAAGGCTTTATGGTGTGTAATAAAACTGATTCCTACAAATTAACGACAAAGTCATTTTAAAAATTAATATTTTTAAAGGTACAAGTGTAGATTTGCTAAATTTTAAAAATGTATTAAAACGTATTTAGAAAAATTTTTTTAATAAAATTATTTTATTCCTAATTAATGTTTATTTCCTTTCCAAAATAATATATTTATTAAAAAATTAATGCTAATTAATAAAAATAATAATTTAGGAGTTAAGGTTAGCTTAAAAGCTATAAAGTGGGGGACGACTGGGATTACCCCTGAAAGTCGGCTATACGTGATGCGTTTAGTTCTTTCCTGCATACACTAGGGGCGCTTCAGAAACGAGTTTAATGCTATCCTATGGGAGTTTCGTATCCATTTTACCTAATCCTTGGTGTGGGGTGTCAGCTAACCGACCGCACGAGCGTCAGTTGCCTCCGAGACATTGGAGCGAGTAAATCGCTAGTGACGTAAGTACGTGTCAGTGACCCCCGTCGAAAACTGGTTGAGTGGAAAATGCAGCATCATTTGGAGCAGCGTTATTCTGTAAAGTTCTGTGTGAAACTTAAGAAACCCGCGATAGAGACTTTTCGTATGATTCAAGAGGCCTACCAAGAAGAAGCCATGTCACATGCAATGGTTTTCATGTGGCACAAGAGGTTCGAAGATGAAAAGCATGCTCATTGTTTTCTTCGATGCCAAAGGACTGATCCACAAAGAGTTTGTTCCTGCCGGACAGAGTGTCACAGATCAGTTTTACGCTGGAGTGCTCCGCTGTTTGAAGGATCGAGTCCACCACGTCCGTCCAGACATCAAAGACGATTGGGTTGGTCACCACGACAAAGCGCCCTCTCACACGTCGCTCGCAGCCGCTGAAGTTTTGGCTAAGTTCAACGTGGCAACATGCCGCATCCCCCTACAGCCCCGACCTCGCTCCCAGTGACTTTTTTTTGTTCCCCCGGATCAAGAAAGACCTGAAAGGGAAGCGATTCGACACGATTCCAGCAGTCCAGGCAGCTTCTACGAGGTCCCTTCACAGCCTTGAGCGCGAAGACTTACAGGAAGCCTATGAACAATGGAAAAAATGCTGGCAGCGGTGTGTTGATGCCCAAGGGTCATATTTCGAAGACTTTTAGTTCGCTGTATAAAAATGTTTCATAAATTTTGTATTCTCAGACCAGTCTTGAAACTTTGTGAACGCACCCTGTATATGTGATTACTAGCTGATGTACAGTCGAGAACAAAAGTAAATCGCCACTATACCGCGCGCGTCGGCGTGAAAAATTACGTGAAAATTACGTCACGACGTCAAATGTGACGGAATCGGCAAAGTAGACATTAATAATGCATAATAATGTCGAATAACGGGCGTTCCATTGTCGAATATATTTTTAATACTTTGAATCGAATAACTTGAAATAATATAGTATAAAAAACAAATAACTATTAGCATAACAACGTCTAGACATTATTATGCATTATTAATGTATACTTTGCCGATTCCGTCACATTTGACGCCGTGACGTAATTTTTCAAGCCGACGCGGTATAGTGGCGATTTATTTTTGTTCTCGACTCTACAGTATCTGGCGTTGCCCGGGAATTTCTGGAACATCATATGTAAGGAGATATCAGTTTCTCATATATCATATGTAGGGAGATATTCTATATGCAAGATTTTTTGATAGCTACAAATGATATTCCGCCTCAAGGAAAATTACATTTTTGTATATATCAAATAATTATATTTTGTTGTGCAAATATCATGATGATAACATTGATGTTTGTACTTTTGAAGATAAATTTGATCATTTTTAAAAAATTTCTAAAAGAAAATGAGGATATGATAAAAACCACATCAGACATCTATCGAGCTGCCAAAGAAATGTCTTGCACATTTCCAAATGTGCAAGACATTTCCAAATGTGCAAGACATTTCCTATTGAAAATTTTCTTAATTTCCTTAACTAATGCATCAGGAGAAAGATCATTTTCTGTTTTAAAGAGAGTAAAAAATTATTAAAGGAATACTATGGGAGAAGAAAGATTAAATAATATGGCCATTCTGTATATAGAGCAGGAAATTTTAAACAAATTGACACTGCCAATATAATTGACAAATTTGCAAGAAATAAAGCAAGACAGAAATTCATGTAAAAAATATGTTCAAAAGCCCTTTAGCAGTCAAAAAAAATTTTTTTTTGACTGCTAAAGGGCTTTTGAGTATTACTTTTTGGTTTGTATTTTATGCAATCTTGTTGAACTTTTATTAAAAATATGTTTTTTTTAATAAATTTATTTAATGTATTATGGTATGAAATTTTCAATTACTTTTTTTTTGTTAATAATTTAATAAGAGTTTTCTTGAAACTTTTTTCTAACTTGAGTTTGAGGGCCCTGAAATTTTTACTGCTTGAGGCCCCACTTGACTTGATCTGCCACTGTTTATATACATAAATAATTTAAACTTATTTAGCTTAAAAATGTTTATTTAAAAATCGTTTATTTTTTAAAAACTTTTAAGAATGTTTTAAAAATTTTTTTAAAACTAAATCAGTTCTAAATTCTTGAAAATACAAATGTTCTAATATTTTGTTATGTTCTAAAGTGTTTATTTAAAAAAATGTGCATACTGAAGCAGGTCTCTTAGAAAGACTGAAAATGTTTTATAATAAAAAACATTTCCTGTTATAAGAGCTGATGTCTATGTGAAATATACATTATTGTTTTTATGCTAAACCAAATTTTTGAATTTCATGCCAAAAATTTGGTTTGACATTAATTTTTAAAAAATAATTTATCTCAATACATAACTGGAACAATATAATTAAAATATAAAAAAATAAAAGTACTGAAGCAAAAATAAAAGCATTTCAAAAAATTTCAATTCATACAAAACATCTTTCATTAAACTTATTCTTAAAAATTCAAAAATGCCTATAAAAATAATTTAGGAATCTTCATTGGCTAATTGTTATATCAATAATAAACATAAAATAAATAGATTTACTAAAGTGACATCAAATTCATTTTGATAAAAAAATAAATATTTTCCCTTGTTATGGTATCAATAATTTATCCATATTGAGCAGTCAACAGTTCATCAACTTGTACTGAATACTGTGGTAAGAAACAAATTAAATTCACTAATCAAATATAAACTGAGATCTGTTACAGAATTATCCATCTAAACAAGAAATGCTTCATAATCATAAACTGATGTTGTACAAGTCTCTATGTATGTACATCTTCTAAATATATATTATAGTATAGTTTTAGTATTATACAGTATTATTTATATATATATATATTTTATTGTTTATTATGGAAAAGAAAGTAAAGATAGATTTATTTCCCAAAAGCACTTTTTAAATTCTATATTTTGATTGATCATTGTAAGCTATTTTTATATCCATTTTAAAAGACTGGACTGAAAAAATGCTTCATAGTCAAGTTCTGATTAAGGAAGGAGAATACCACACAGAAGTCTACAGAAAACACAACTTGCACAGCACACCATTTCTGATCCCCAATTGGTCACCAGACCTATGGCCATATAAAATTTCCTCATTCAGATCACTCTTAAAAAAGGCTAGATACCCACTGCAATACATTCCAAGCTAAGATGAAGGAATTAAAATGGATTATGAGAAACAGAATGACACAGATACAACAGTGGAGTGATTAGGAGGATTTGCATGAAGATGTATAAAAACAACAGGAAACAAACACAGAGGGAAACCTGTAACAGAAGGATGGAAGTGACAGGACTGATTCTTAGACTCCGTAGGTTAATTGAGAAAAAAACTAACTGTAATATTGCAATTTCAAGAGGGAACACAGTTTTCAACAGAATTAGGAATGATAAAGACCAACATCCCCAGTAAGGAAAACAGGTGTTTATAAAATAGACCTTCTCAGCCACGACACTATCCAAAGAGAGCAATATATTTGGTTATACATCAAGAAATTTGGGAATTAGGATGAGTGAACACCTGTGGGACATTAATAATGAAGTGCTGTCAACTGCCTTATCACAGAGAGCCTACCAATGTAAAATAAATGTGCTCTGGGATGAGGCACAGATTATTAAATCTGTTAGGACATTAAACAAGGGTTAATAGCTGAAGTGCTCACTATCTTTCATGAAAAATTAAAAGGAAGTGCAATCCTGAATGAAGACAACCCTAACAGGTTAAACTTTGTGTGGAGATAGTGTCATTTTAATAAAGACTGAAGGAGCTTGCACTGTCTTTCTCTAATAGATGCTGAATTTCTATTTAAAGTACAGAGTGAAATCTATTTTCTCCAAGTATTTTCTGAAAAAAAGTTTCTGAAAAAAGTTTTTAAAATTATTATTGTAATTTTTATTGTTTATTCTTCTCTAATTTTATTAATTTAATTTATTTTTATTCCAATTATTCAAATTAATTCTTGTTAGTGTTTACAATGCAATAGACAAAATACTATAGATATGTAAAATGTAACAGCTTGCTGCTGAAAACTTGTTAGTTATAATTTGAAATTTGTAAAATAGTAAACGCATTAACAGAATTGTATTTATACATCCATGAATTGTAGCACTTAATAAATGTCTAAATGTCAACGTGAGGTCTTAGCTGGATGTTTTTTTGATGCAGGCTGTTCCTAGCAGGGACAGCCTGCATCAAATACTAGTGTAGAACGTTAGATGCTAATTTCAGAGAACCAGCTGAGCAGGACCATAGAAGGCCAAAAACACTAACTGGAGATTATTATTATTAGTATATGTAATAAATATCTAATAATAAAATTGTATATTTTTCCTGCTTAAAGTGCTTGTGGATTCTTTGTAAGAAATGCTTCTTTTGCCAGGAAAAAAATAAGTAAGGAAATAAAAAAAAAGGAAAAACCAGCAGAAAAGATAACAGAAATTAATAAAAATGGCATTTATAATCTGTCAAGATTCAATAATTGAAGAGCTAAAAAGAGAAATGATGAGTGGTGTAAAAATGTTAAGGCATGCCTTGATAATATCACTGACTTAGTAGCAGCAAATGGAGTGTATCAATCAAAACTGTTTAGCTGAATTTTTAAGAGGTTTAAAATTGATGGAAATAAACAGCCAGATCAATCTTCTGATAAATGAAATGATGGATAGAATCTTCAATATAATAGAAAATAGTGATGAATGCCAATTTGTAGTAAAAGAATTGATAGAACAGGCTGAAGATTATATTTCAAATGAAAAGACTAAGAACTCAAGTTAAGGAGAAATATGGTGAAATTATCATTGTTGCAGATACAAACTTAAAAATATTGTTGATTTAAAAAAAAAAAACAGATCTACTATTTTTCTTTTTTTTAAAATATTGTTTATTTCAAAAATATAGACTATAAAATCCTAACGTATGCCTGGTATGAAGAAAGAAAAAAGAGTGAAGCAGAAGAAAGACTGCAAATTGTTAAGGCTATCTATCTATCATATAGTAAAAACAGTTTCAAAATGATGATTTTGAAACTTGTCCAAATCATTATTCTTACAAAAAAAGATGCAAGTTTTTTTTTTATATACAAAACTGTGCTCTTCACTTTTTATAGAGTATTTTTCTTGTAAATGCAACCATTTTCAATAAAAACGCAAAAAAAATATTTTCAGCTGCCATTTGCCATTATGATGAATGAAGTTCCATTCTGATTAGGAAGGACTTTTAGTATTTTGTTAAGAAAGGTAAAAATCTGTGCATAAATCCAATTTATTTATTTATTTTTTCCTCTAAAAATCATATGATTAGGCTAATCTAGATATTTTTAATAATATAGTCAGTAAGATAAAATTTTTGTTAGCCATAAATATGACAGATAATGTAAAGATGTGATAGGATGCATCACAACTGAGTTGATAAATCTTATGATTTCATGAGGTATTTAATTTTATTTGTATATAAGCCAATCTCTTTTCATAAAAACTTTTTATTTCTAAAACTTTTTGGCTTATACATGAGTATATATGGTAGCAAATTACTTATTTTATAACTATTTATACATTAACTTCATATTTGCATAAAGTTATTTATTAATTATTTTATTATTTACATACTAACTTCTCCTGTTTATATAAATTTATTATTTAATTTTTCATTTTTTTTATTTTATGATATATTCTTTCATATATTCAGAAGTAATTCTATTATTCTGTCTCTTTGCTGTTTGCAGTATTGATGATAAAATAATCAAAGTATCTTCAGTTCTATTAAATACAGTTAGTATTTTTTAAGCTTATATTTTCTTTTTATTCAGTACAAAAATAAAGAATACTTCAATATTTACTTAAAATCTAACCATATCTGTTGCTTTAATATCAGCCCCTGCTTCCAATAATATATTGAATATTTCCCCATTATCTTGAAGGACCGCAGCATAGTGAAGAGGTGTTCTACCTTGCTGTATAGATAAAAATAATTTTATTAAGAAAATTTATAAGAAACATTAAGAAAAATTCACAGAACTTATAATTGTAATGATATATCTTAGAGATCTTAGAGTTAATTATTATAAATATTTAAATCAGAATGATTGTGCTAATGTTAATTATTGATTAAAATCTGATAGCAATAAAATATAAATATTTTAAGTTCATTTCACAATTCTTGCATTATTTATTGTTTGTAATAATAAAAAATGATGCAATTATATGATATATAAGTAATTTATGTCATAAGTAATTAAATTACAATATGAGATCTATTATTCAAAGAATTTAGAACAAAAGACTTCTTTTTAGGTTTTGAGATTTTGTAGATTTTAGTTCCATTACAAAAATAATTATAACAAGAAGGAAAATGGGCAGTAATTAACTAACTAGTTGATTAAAATCAATGAATCAATCTATGCCCTTTACATTATTTAATTTTATATCTTTTTGAAAATTTGAAATATCAAATTCAGATCATTATTATATTAGTTATTATGAATTAATTTTTATTATTTTTAACATAGTTGATCCCTTAATGAATCCTAATAATGCATAAGAATTTTATTTAAATTGGTAATATTTATTATGGAATATTCATTTGAAAAAAAATATTTATATTCTGCATACTTTAGAGTTTTCCTTCATTTTTAACCAATGAGAAGTGGATAATTATTGAATAGAATTGAAATAAACTCATGCAACTTTTATAAAATTTATGCATTGAGAACCAGCATAACCACTATTTTTGTATTATATACCATTTTCCTTCTTATTGGTTAATACGCTGCAGGGAATCCCAATGCTCATCCACAAGCCACCCACATCATAGTAATAGTGGACAATTAGGTGATGAATGGAGTTGATTCAACTAAGAAGCCTAGACATCTTAAAAAAATTTAGAGGTATGAGATCTGGAATTAAATACAAATATTCCATAGTAAACATAGCACATTTGATCCTGGTGGCTACTTGGCTATCTAACTGATTAGCCACCATTATTGAGACATCATTGATGGCAACTATTGTAAGTATGGATTTTCATCTTAAATAATCATCATCATATATACAGATTATTGTAATTGAGATCATTGTAAATTGGGGATTTTCTATATTATATATTACCTGTATTTTATTTTTGTCTTTCACAACAACAAATATAAGTGATAATGATGAGTTGAGAGCTGCTATTGAAAGAAATCCAGAGGCAACAGTCAAGGAATTTGCAACGATCATCCATTCATCCCATTCAACTATTCATAGGCATCTACAGAATCTTCATTGTGTGTCGCATTGTCATCTACAGAATCTTCATTGTGTGATAGTATGTGTCAAAACTGGGTAAGTGAATACTTCATGAGCTCAAACCACAAAATCTGTAACAGCGTGTGGACATTTGCATTTTTTGCTCTCCCATGAAAAGAAAGAGCCATTTTTGAAAAGAGTGGTTATATGAAATAAAAAATGGATTCTGTATCACAATAATTAAGCACAAATATCAGTGGTTTCCTAAACAGATTCTGCCTGCAGTGATGGCTAAATCTTGACATTTTCCACGTAAGATTTTACTGAATGTTTGATGGGATATGCAAAGTATAGTCCAATATGATCTTCTGCCACAGAACCAAATCATTACAGGGAATGTCTACTGTCAGCACTAGAGCATCTATGCACTGCTTTGCAGGAAAAAACATCTGGCACTCTTAATCATAAAAGTGTATATCTGCATGGTGATCATATCAAACCACACGGCCAGAATGACTTGTGCCAAGTTGCGAGAGTTTGAATTAGTAAAATTTCACTATCCAGCATATTCCCCTGACCTCGCACCATCTGATTACCATCTGTTTTGAAGCCTCGAACACTATTGTTCTAGAGAAAAATTTCAAAATATCAAGGAGGTGCACTGAACACTGTCTGAGTTTTTTTGGATCAAAATCCATGGACTTCTTTAAGTCTGGAATTCAAAAACTTGTTGAACAGGGGGAGAAGGTTGTAAGTACTGGGGGCATTTATTATGATGATTAAAAGATCTGTTCCAGATAAATTATATGTTTTTTTTTCCACATGTGTAAAAAACAACATTACTTATGGGATGACCTGATATATAATTATCAAATATATAATAATCAAATATTCATAGTTTATTTACATGAAGATATCATTTTATTACCATAATTTCTGATATTTATTTTAATAAATCTGAGATCAAAAGTGAATATTTTTTGTTATTTAATTCCACATTTTTACCTATTTCTTTTGATGGGTGTATGTTGCATCAGGCATTAGCTAATGTTTTAATAATCCCATTGTAATCATTTGTAGGTCAAAAAAATTGCAAGTCAAAAATGACCAACCATGATAGTGATTTTAATAGTAATAGTACACAATGGAAGATGGATTCTCCAAGTAGTAAAATTGCCCAAATTTGATGTTGGATCCTTCAAGGAAGTAAAATCATTGAGAACTGAATTTGGTCGAAGGTGATAAAGAATCCAGAATTAAACCTGAATTATCCAGGATAGTAAACAATTATTTTACCACACAACTATGATATGACTATAGGGCTTTGATAAAACAGAAAAGTATTTCAAGCTAATATGAATATAGCATAAGTTCAGAATATCATAAGGAAAATTGTAAAATAAATTATCATATGTCAAATAATCATAAGTAAGATAGCACCTATACAGAATTAAGTGCATATATTTTTAACCTTTAAAAAACTTGCA
Source organism: Olivierus martensii (assembly GCA_000484575.1). Classification (NCBI taxonomy): domain Eukaryota; kingdom Metazoa; phylum Arthropoda; class Arachnida; order Scorpiones; family Buthidae; genus Olivierus; species Olivierus martensii. The sequence continues at coordinate 76,954 of AYEL01080140.1, forward strand.
TATAATACTTTTTGAATTTTTGAGGGTTTTTAAAAATTTCTCAGCTGATCACTGCTTATTTATAAAAATATTTACAGAATATTTTCCATCTCATGTTGTAGTAACAATAATTGTAATATAAGCATATCCCACTTTATGATACTTTGCTAATACAGCACTCCTGAAAAATTAAAAATTTAAGACCTAGAATTGAACCTGGATCTTTCAAGATGATAAAGAAATGCTTTATTATGTGGCCATCTGGCTGAGTTTTTTAAATCTAATGCTATTGGCACTTAAAGAATGATAATGTAAATATATTTTTAGGCTTTTATACACACTAGCAAAAGAAAAAAGACTCTGATTTACTTTACAGTAAAATTTGCTTTATAGCAATAGTCTGGAATGTAACTGCTATAATTGTGAGATATGCCTGTACAAAATTATGGAAAATTATTAGTAAATTAAAATATTGGGTTGTTCGGAAAATAATTTCGTTTTTTTTCCGATGGATGGCATTAGTTGTATTTTTCCCGCCAATTTTTTCTAAGCCATATTATCATTATAAATTTCGACAATTGACATTTCAAGGCATATTTATAACAGATTGGTAAACGAAGAGTTTTCGTTTGACGTTGTTATGCTAATAATTATTTGTTTTTTATATTATATTATTTCAAATTATTCGATTGAAAGTATTAAAAATATATATTCGATAATGGAACGCCCGTTATTCGACATTATTATGCATTATTAATGTCTACTTTGCCGATTCCGTCACATTTCATCCGTGACGTAATTTTTCACGCCGACCCGGTATAGTGGCGATTTACTTTTGTTCTCGACTGTACAGTACCTGGCGTTGCCCGGGAATTTCTGGAACATCATAGGTAAGGAGATATCAGTTTCTCATATATATTATATGTAGGGAGATATTCTATATGCAAGATTTTTTGATAGCTACAAATGATATTCCGCCTGTAAGCCGGAACAAATCAAAACTTTTGGGTGTGATGATGTCACAGCAAGTTATACGTAAGAATTTTTGTCACTTATTGCTATGTCATCCTGCCATCAAACACTATCATCAATTATAATGTCATATGTCTGAATTGTTTTGGCATCATACACTGGTGACATTCTGGAAATTCATGATATGTCGTTCATTAGAACATTTATGACGGCACTCATAAATGTTCCAATGTACTACATCATAGTAACATAACATACTTTGATGTTTTGTGATTTTATCCATAGATATCTCATAAGTCGTAACTATTTTGCCGTCATTGTTTTAGAATATTGACATCATACAGTGATAACTTTCTGAGACATCGTCCATTGTTACATCATATGGAAGAACTTTTCGACGTCACTAATTGTTATACCATGATGATGCCACGCACTGATGACGTTTGTGACATCATTCGTTATTAAGTCGCGGTCATGTCATATATGTGAGAACATCATGTCATTCCTACCTCACGCTTTTCAACGTCAACAAAAGTTAAAGCAACAGACTGAAAGATTTAAACACGTATTTTTAATTATGACACCAAAATGTCCCATCCTCTGGAATGATTTTGACCCTATAACCTCTATATTATAAACTTTGCAGGGAAATCGTCCTGCAAAGTTTGATAGGTCTGATAGAACCGACAGTGTTGAAAATTATGCATAACCGACAGTAAGAAAGAACGATTTCAATATGCCCCATCCCCTAGGGATGGGGGCATATTGAGATCGATTGCTTTTGATTTTAGGTACCCTATGCTACATGCAGAGTAATACTGATAACTTTTTGAGACATCGTCCATTGTTACATCATATGGACGAACTTTTCGACGTCACTAATTGTTATATCATGATGATGCCACGCACTGATGACGTTTGTGACATCATTCGTTGTTAAGTCGCGGTTATGTCATATATGTGAGAACATCATGTCATTCCTACCTCACGCTTTTCAACGTCAACAAAAAGTGATAACTTTCTGAGACATCGTCCATTGTTACATCATATGGAAGAACTTTTCGACGTCACTAATTGTTATACCATGATGATGCCACGCACTGATGACGTTTGTGACATCATTCGTTATTAAGTCGCGGTCATGTCATATATGTGAGAACATCATGTCATTCCTACCTCACGCTTTTCAACGTCAACAACAGTTAAAGCAACAGACTGAAAGATTTAAACACGTATTTTTAATTATGACACCAAAATGTCCCATCCTCTGGAATGATTTTGACCCTATAACCTCTATATTATAAACTTTGCAGGGAAATCGTCCTGCAAAGTTTGATAGGTCTGATAGAACCGACAGTGTTGAAAATTATGCATAACCGACAGTAAGAAAGAACGATCTCAATATGCCCCCATCCCTAGGGGATGGGGCATATTGAGATCGATTGCTTTTGATTTTAGGTACCCTATGCTACATGCAGAGTAATGGGAACTTATCCTGCAAAGTTTGGTCCTGATAAGTGAAACGGTGCTGGAGCCTATGCGGAACAAATAGCAAAAAGTAGGAAAAACAATGCATTCTATACTGTACAATGTATAGTACATTGATTTATAGAGTCAAGAGAGATGAGATAGGTCACAAATAAATATATATTTCATATCACGTTTTCTTACATAAAATATTTCGGACGATCATCTTTATACGATTCTAGATCAAACGGCCTTGCTATCCAAAATGTTTTGATTTTTCTAGCTTTGTTTACCAGTAGAATATCATTTATAAGTCTTCATACGATCCTAGATCAAACGGTTTTGCTATCCAAAATGTTTTGATTTTTCTAGCTTTGTTTACCAGTAGAATATCATTTATAGTTGTCAAGAAATCTTGCAAAACAGAAACTATCTCCGTATAAATGATATGCCAGAAATTTCTGGGTTATATTAAGCTAGATTATGTTAGTTAAGTTGCCATATCACACTTAGGATATTCTATACCTGGCGGCGGCCACTTTTAGAGCCCACCACAATCTGACCAACAACCATCGTAGAGTCAACCGGAAGATTGAATATGAGGTTCAACGGGTCTGGCACAGACTCCTCCTGAAAAACTGCAGATATAGGATCCGGATTTGAACCTCGATGGTCCAAAGTAGTAAGGGAATCGAGGATACTTTTAGAGCCAACAACAACCATCGTGGGGATGAGGTTCAACGGGCCTGGCACAGACTCCTCCTGAAAAACTGCAGATGTAGGATCCGGATTTAAACCTGGATGGTCCAAAGTAGTAAGGGAATCGAGGATACTTTTAGAGCCAACAACAACCATCGTGGAGGTCAACCGAGGTTGACCTCCACGATGGTTGTTGTCTCTAAAAGTATATGGTTGAACTACAAGCTAGCCAACAACCATCGTGGAATCAACCGAGAATGAGATTCAACGGGCTGGGCACAGACTCCTCCAATTTTTCAACTGGAGGAGTGGGATTCGGATTTGAACGTCGTGGGTTCAAAGTAGTAATGATTTATCATGCGGCCACCCAGATCAATTCTAAAAATTCCTCGGCAATGCCTTGTACACCTGCTAGTATAATAATAAATTTTCTTCTTAAACTTTTTTAAAGGAAGTTATAACTTATATTTAAGAAGGGAATTTTGATAAATATCAACAAAATTTTCTTCTTAAACTTTTTTAAAGGAAGTTATAACTTATATTTAAGAAGGGAATTTTGTTTTCTATAAAGAACAACAGTTTCATAAACAAACATATTCCACTAAGATAAAACATCAGACTAAACATAAAAAAACAGCGAAAAAATTTTCCATTTGTTATAAAAACCACATAGGTTACAATAGATCGAAATTTGAGTGACTGCATTAAATACAGCGATGCGATATCATCAAATTTATTTATTTATTATTTTACCGTTTCTTTCTTTGATTCAAACAAAGAGTAAATTATATCAATTCAGTATTTTCAAATATGAAACCAACCAGACAATAAGAAATAAAGATAATTATGTTTCCGATTTAGTTATAAATTGTTTAACTATTACATTGTTGAGATACGGCTACGATTTCAAAACATGGTCTAAAAAATATGGAAATTAACCAGAAAATTATATTCCATAGATTTTATCAAAGGACTTATGTTAATACTTATAAATTATAATTTCTACAGATAAATATCGAATTCCGCATCATCAGGATTTTCAGGAAAGATTCCGCTCAATCTGTTGATGTCATTCTTCATCGCCTTGATCGATTCCATCGTGGATATGATCGTAGATATAATCACAGACTTCGAAATTATCCAATAAAGGGTTTAAACAGCAATAAACTACTTAATTTATTAATTGATTGCAATATAGGGTCGCATTGGCTAGAGCTTGTCTAATCTAATGCACAACAAAAAAAGTCACATTAATATAATATAAATCGCTAAATTAATGCGATATTTTATTAACAAGAAGTAAATATAAATGAAGAATTCATTAACTATTATCCACTATCACATTATCGTTTCAAAATAGTAAACAAAACAAAAATCTTCCAAATATAAGGTTATGATTTCTGTTCGAATTTTATCAAATTTAGATGAATAATACTTAACGCAATGCTTGAGTATGACGATAAAAAAGGAAGATCTCATTTTATTATTTTCATAAACAAACATAATATACGGTATTATTATAATCTAGGATGAATGTTTTAGCAATTGTAGAAAATTTCAAATGATCGTCAAAAACATGAAAGTACTGAATTTGGAATATAATTAACATCATAGTATCTATGCTCAATAACGAAAAATAATTACAGCTTTATATTGTTCCCACCATCGTATCTGTCTTCTCATATGGCATGAAAATGATTTCATAATTAAAGTAATAATTCTGGAAAGAACAAATCACCTACTTTATAAAAATGCCCACAGTTTTTAAAACGATTGTTATGTTTAATAGCATTTTGAAAATGATCTAATTATTGAATATCGTAAGAATCTATCAAATAATTCAATATTGATTAAGAGAAACCTCAGAAATTTATGAATCAGCCATTATTAAGTAGAAAAATCTAGAAGAATAATCAATCAAACTTCCAGGTTGGAATCTTACTAAATTTCATAAAAATTGATAAAATCGTTCAGATGGTTCAGTTAGAAGAAAAAAAAAAATATTCCATTTTCTCCTAGAAAGTAATACCATAACTACTGTAAGGAAAAGGAGCATAGCAGTTTTGTAATTCTAATTTAATACAATTTTTGAATTACATAAACATTTATTTGTTTGAGCTTCCTAATTTGTGCAGTTCAAGAATCAGAGGCACTTTTTATTTGGCCACACGATATTGTACAAGTTATAATAAGTTAGCATGGAATTATCAGAATAATATAAAATGCTATAAAAAGTTATATCTCAATTCATTTCACCTCGAATAATTAATAAAATAATTTTTTTGATTTTATTTAATTATATAGATTGTGTAAAATATGAAAAATATAAGAAATGTGATATTATTATTGGTTTTAATTAATAATGTAGCATTTTTATATGGAAAAGAATTAAACATATTTGTAGGAAATTAATTAATACACAGATCTATTATAGTTATAAAACATTTAAAAAATAATATTAAAAACTTTCTGTTTTTTCTCTTATAGTTAAAGAACTTATAATGAGCGTTATCATAAATCTAGACCCGAAACAGTATTCGAGGCCAGAATTAATGCCTAGTGTTCAAGTTGGAATCACAGCACCAAACGTTCAATTAGATCCCTTTTTCAGAGGATTCAGAGCAAAAGAAGGAATGAGATATATTGTAAAAATGCAAATAGTGAGTAAACTTATTATTAGTTTAAAAATAATAAATTTTAATCGTATTAAATTATAGATGATTTTTATTTTCAGTTTGAAAATTTAATATCACAATACTGTACACAATGCTTCCCAAACTTTTATACATCAGGATACACTTAGGAAAGACTAATATTTATACGGAACACTTTTTAAAATAGCTGAGATTATATAAAATTTTATAGTAATTTATATTACAATATATTAAAATTATAAAGAAACCATTATGATCAAAATAAACTATTATGTTTTTTTGTTTTAATTATTTCGTGTTTTCTATATGCTCCAAATAAAGTCTTTCCAATAATTTATTACAAATTTTGTCGCGCATACCCATATTCTTGTCACGGCATACCAATTGGGAAGCTCTGCTGCACAGTATTATGAAAATGATTATCTGTTGTAGTCACGTGAATAGCCGACCTAAATTGATGGACACATGAGCATTATGTGTTTGTCTACGTCACAAATCAATTCACCGCAGTAGATCAAGCTTGTGGTGACTGATTATTGATCATATGATCGATTCAAATTGCAGTTGAGAGAGGAAAATATATCTGATGAAAAATTTGATTGGAATTCAAGAAAAGAATGTGCTACTAAATCTGTTTGTATCAGGTGATCCCAAAAGAAAATATCGTTTTTAGCATTGAGTTTTGAAAGGATATAAAAGATAGATCACTTGCTAATTTAATCAAATATATATCTCTATTTGAATTAATAACACTCTTCCAAGGAAGAAAAAATCAAATAACACTCTTCTTATGAAAAAATTTAAAAATTCATGTTTAGACAAGCTGAGACATGTTTGAACAAGTACAGTTTAAATAAGACATTACTTTTAGGATGGCCTGATAGCTACGAAACAAGAATGTATTTCAGTATTCATCCAGTTAAGGACGAGTCGATCGGGCAAACGGAAATGATATCATGAAATTTTATGTTTTATCTCGATAATGGCTTGGAATTTACTTTGTGAGAAGTCCCGAACTCCCTAGGATTCTCACGTCAGCTTCTGGGAGCAGTTTCTCTGTGTTTCTTCAGCAGTTTAAATGAGTAAATGCGCGAATTAGCAGTAGTCTGAGGTCCGGAGATAGAAGGGAGATTAAGGTTAAAAGAATAACGAACACTACACCTTTTCTATATCATAACAAGTGTTTATTAAAAAAGAAAAAGAGTACAATGACTAGGAATGAGACCCTCAAATTTTTCCTATATTAAACGAAAGGGAAAAGGGGGCAGATACCAAAATGTCGTGTCACCACGGAAAATTTATTTAGAGAGAGAGACTTCTTACTTCGAGTTAACGGTGGTCAATCTCCGTCCTTACTTTCTTTCCTTGCCAGTAGTTGTTTCTTCCTTATACCTGAGAGTCATTTCTTTACAGTGAGGACTCCTGCTGTCTGTTTGAGATTCCCAGTCTTTCTCACTGCTCGGTGTACGTTTACTCTCTTCGGTGGGTACCCGTTTATTCTCCCTCTATGCCCATTCACTCTCTCCACTTCCATCGGCCACCGTCTTATTTATATCCGACAGTGAAATTTTCGCAGAGTTGCAGGTGTTCACCACCTCTTCTCCGATCAGGAATGGTCATTCTGTTGTTTTTTTTTAACAGTAACCGATAACTCAGAGCATTGACAAAAGAAGTTCTCTCTGTACATAGTTCATGGGTGTGTGTTGATTTAGGTGAGGTATTAACTATTACAGCTTCCCGATGGGAAGAATTTGACGGTCCCATTTTCTTTCAAATTTTAACAATACATTTAGTATGGATGCGATTTAGCATCATATAACGTATGGGGCTATAAAACAACACTAAGAAATATATTTTTTTTGTGTGTGAAGAGAATAAAATACAAAGAAAACATATACATAATATGATAAAAATTAGGACTTTCACAAAATCGAGAAACTTCAAAACCATGTTTAACCGAAGTTTACTCTTAAACTGGTTATAAAACCGATTTGCTCAGACTTAAGAAAAATAATTAAAAACTTATAGCACAGGTATTTATTTTATCTTGAGTAGGTTGTACAAAATGTAATTAAATCTTTTAAACAAAATCTATCATTTCTTATAGTAAAAATTAAAATAAAAAAAAATTAAAATGCTCTAGAAAAGTAAGCAGCTTAAGATTATATAAAATTTCAAATTTTATTTAAATCCTCTGAATAAAAACTATCCTATCGTATATTAAACAAAAAATAATAATAATAATAAGCCTTATAATAATAATAATAATAAATAAATAAATAAAAATAAAGGCTGACGCACCATGTATATTTATAAAACATTATAGTATCAACAAATTAAAAATCAAGACCACTTAATTTTAATATTCTCTGATGGAAGAATAACAAAATTTTTCTCCACAATTATTTAATGTAATTAATATTTGATCAAGGGAGTTGGAAAATTCTTCTATCCCATCTATTAAAATTCTATCCTACAAAATTCTCTTTGTTTTATGATTTACTGTGAAATATAAGTCAAATTCTGTAAAATAACAAAGATTATAGAAATTTATTCAATACTTGATAAAGTAGAGATTTAAGGTTGTTAATTTATTGAAAATTAACTTGAAAATTGCCAAAATATTCAAATACTGTAAATTACTTTTTATTACATAATATACTAAAAAGTATAGTATATGCATTTTTTTAATAAATTAGAATAAAGAAGCTACTTTCAGAATTAGAAATTATTTTTCTTAAAAGCATTAAAAAATAATTAAGTTTTTCTTTATAAAATTATATTAATCATTAATTTACATATTTTAATTACAATGAAATGAATATAAATAAGGATTAAAAAATTAAATAAAAATTACTGTAATTATAATAAAACATTTATAAGTATTTTTAAAATTCAAAATAATTTTATTTTTTATTGCAATTAAATTATTGGAAAGAAAATTTGTTTACATTATATGAAAGCATTTCTCAATCACAATATTTTGATTTTTTTCAGAAATTTTTTGCCAAAAATCAAAAATGAAATTAATTTTTATTCAAATAAGCTTAATTTTAATAAGTGTATACAGCAATTGGCAATAGGCTCTTTCTTACAAGATAAACAGATTAAGATTTTTAAAATTACATATAAATAATTATTCTAACCTTGGTGCTTCTTCAATAACTTTTTGATTTCTTCTTTGGATAGAGCATTCTCTTTCATTTAAATGAATAGCATTACCATGTTTGTCACAAAGAATCTAATTGTTAATCAAATAAAATATTTTAAATAAAAATATTTTGAAAACATATTATATTCCATTTAATGCTATATAAAATGAATAGAGATAACAAATAATTAAAATATATTTTTTTATATATCACAACTTTCTCTAAAGAATTTTCATAAATCTTTGACATTCCAAAATAAATAGCAAATAAAATTAAACAACCTGAATAATCTACCATAAAAAGTATTCTTTTTATATTCATAAATAAACTAGAGAAATAACTTTCTTTTAATGCATAAGGTCTTTAAAAAGTAAATGATACTTAAATTGCTTATACTTTCATTATTTGTTATTCAATTTCAAATAATAAGAGTTTTATTTCCAGAAAAAATTACAATTTTTCTTCCATGAAGCATTTGATCATCATAGAAATGAGTTTGTTTAAAAACAATTATGCAAAAGTTAACATTGTGGTTAAATTTAATTCTTTTTTAAAAGTATTTAGTCAATTTTCTGTTATATATATATTTATATATACAAGACTGTAAAAAATTAATTTCCAGAATTATAAAAACAACTAAACAGAGAATCTAATCTTTATAATAACATCTGGCAACAAAGAAAGCAAAAAAACATTTATTTGTCCGACTTAGTTTGATTGTTTGCTTTTTAATTTAGTTTAAGCTAGTTTAATCATCTGACAAATGCATGGCCATACAAAGATATCTCATTATGCCATTTCTCACAAAACATTCAAATAATGGAGATCCCTCAACCATTCAAAACTCCAGATATTACAACAAATGAGTTTTTTTCTTCTTCCAAAATTAAAATCATCTCTCAAAGGAAGAATATTTGATACTGTAGAAATAATACAAAAGGAAATGACAAAAACTTTTAAATTTCTAAAAGAAAATGATTTTAAAACATGTAAAACAAACTCTTAGCACTATGGCAGGAGATAAACTAATGTAAATAATTCACTCAACAACAGCTGCTATCACTGTTACTACACACCTAGGTCTTAAAACACTCCCAAATCAACTGGGCACAAAAAAACAACACCACTTAAAACCTGCCTGGCAAAAATGACTCAAAAAACAAATAATCAAAATCAGAACAGAACTAGGTAGACTCACTCAATACACAAAAACAAAACATCCACAAAACTTATAAAATCTATTAGAAAGATTTTCAGAAAACTTAAAACACACACACACGCCATGAAAACCACAACACACACATTAAAGAATACATAGACACACCTAAAAGGAAACTTGCAGCAAAATCATAACACTTGAAACAATACAAAACCAGCCTAGCATGTAAACAAGACAACACACTATTCACAAACAACGAAAAGATATTCTACAGAAATACAAACACTAAAGATCCTAGACAAATACAAAACAGTGAAATCCCAACACAACAATCACTCACTAGCTTCTGCCCTGCCCTGTGGACAGTCCCAGTTATACACAACCAGAAAGCCAGCTGGTTCGCAGAAGAGGAGACACGCACACTAAATGTACCCGTTGTACCCGAAATGCCCTTTATCACCATTACTGCTGAAGAATTTACAAACACAATAAAATGCACACACAACTGGAAACCCCTGGTGTAGATGGCATCCAGAATTTTTGGTACAAACATTTTACCTTGGTGTAGATGGCATCCAGAATTTCTGGTACAAACATTTTACCTGTCTTCATGACTCTCTAGCCAAACAACTCACACATCTCATACACAAACCAAATGATACACCTCCTTTTCTTACACATGGCATCACTTTCATGAAACCCAAGAGCACAAACACCAGAAATCCATCACAATACAGACCAATCACATGTCTACCAACACTATACAAAATTTTAACATCTTGTCCACCTATCACCATCACTATCACTATGTTATTAATAACATAGTATTATTACATTATCTTAACAATTTTAATTTTTATGTGTAATATTCTTATTAATTACAGTAGAATCTCTATTTTGGACGCACCTATATTTGTAAAATCCAGTATTCGGAATCTTTTGTTATTTAATGTTATAACAAACTTTTTGTTATAACCATCATATTAACAACAAACAAACGGGATAAACCATTTTCGAATCAAACAAACAATCTAGCCAAACTTCCCCTGGTGGACAAAGTTTAAGTTACATTTTACAACGATTATTTTTGAATCAAAGCTATGATGCTACCATCTGTTGAATTAATAATTAATTAAATTTTTAGAATTTAGCACTAAGTGGCGCCATCTAGTAATTAATGATTATACTACAATTTATTAAATTTATTTTCCCGAAATAAGGTTTGCCAAGAGGTTTGTCAAGAGGGCTCGTGGCTACATAGATAGCCCACCTGGGAGTGCTAGTTTCAGCCTAGTCTGGTAAGTCTCCGTAGCGATCATTACTTAAGCTTCCCGAAGTAGAATTCAGCCTAGTCTGGTAAGTCTTTGTAGCGATCATTACTTAAGCTTCCCGAAGTAGAATTCTGCCATAGGTCACCGTGGTCTAACTGGTTAAGGCGTTGGGGCGTTAACCCAAAGATCCCAGTTCGAGTCCGGTGCGGTGGCAAAATTTTATTTCGGGAAAATAAATTTAATAAATTATAGTATAATCATTAATTATTAGATGGCGCCACCTTAGTGCTAAATTCTAAAAATTTAATTAATTATTAACTCAACAGTTGGTGGCATCATAGCTTTGATTCAAAAATAATCGTTGTAAAATGTAACTTAAACTTTGTCTGCCAGGGGAAGTTTGGCTAGATTGTTTGGTTGATTTTTTTATAACATTTTTAGTGTGAATTTGCTACTGCTTATTTTTAATAATAACACTCAAATTATTTTTAATAATAAACAACACTCAAAGTGTGTTCTAAATTTTTATTTATTTATTCTCAATCTATGTTTTTGATTTCAAGAATTCCATTTTTGAAGAAATTGTTTGCACTTGGTACATGCTTCTGAACAATGAAATTATTTTTTTGGCATTATCAATTAGGTTTGAATCTTTTCTTCATTTTATTGTGGTTAAATTTCAATGCTAATTCCTCTAATTGGGCCAAATCTCAAAGAACTGAAATCAAACTAATAAACTAATACATAATTTAAATGCTTAATTGGGACAGTAGCAGAAAAGGAATTTTCAATTTTTGATATATTTTAGGGGTTTTTCGAAAGTATGGCAATACTTACGAGTAATACAGCACGAATTAAAAGTGGAAAAGTTTTTATTATAACTGAAGATCTTTCAGCTTCGCTTCATTAAGCCATTGGCTTAATGAAACTGAAAGATACACTAAAACAAAAACTTGCAGCAAACATTTGAAACAATACAAAACCAGCCTAGCACGTAAACAAGACAACACACTATTCACAAACAACGAAAAGATATTCTACAGAAACATAAACACTAAAGAACTAACTGGAGATCTTCCAGTTATAATAAAAACTTTTCCACTTTTAATTTGTGCTGTATTACTCTTAATTAAACAAGAAGTGGGATGAATATATGCAATGTATATTACATACACAAATACTTGTTGTGCGCTTTCTTAAAAAAATTCTTATATAAAACTTATAACATTTTATTGTACCAGTAATTTTTCAGGTTGAACCTTTCTACAAGACAATACAGACTAGCACAATGGAGTGGGTCATTTCTTCGCGTCCTATTACAAACACATCATCGACACACTGTCGCCGCACTAATATAAACATCCATTCTCTAGTAAAATTATAAGTAAAAATCAGTTTCATTAAGCCATTGGCTTAATGAAACTGAAAGATCTTCAGTTATAATAAAAACTTTTCCACTTTTAATTTGTGCTGTATTACTCTTAATTAAACAAGAAGTGGGATGAATATATGCAATGTATATTACATACACAAATACTTGTTGTGCGCTTTCTTAAAAAAATTCTTATATAAAACTTATAACATTTTATTGTACCAGTAATTTTTCAGGTTGAACCTTTCTACAAGACAATACAGACTAGCACAATGGAGTGGGTCATTTCTTCGCGTCCTATTACAAACACATCATCGACACACTGTCGCCGCACTAATATAAACATCCATTCTCTAGTAAAATTATAAGTAAAATATTATTGTTGATAAATAATATATAACAATAAAATGTATTCGGCAACACTAGCGTGATGAGAATAAGTTATCTATTGTCGTGAGTCTGGAAGTGTGCATCTAATTAAGAGGCTACCGTTATGGAACCTAGCAATATTCATTTACAGTGTTGATTTTATTTAAAATTTTTAAATCTTTGCCAAGATGCCAAGAAATGAAATTGTAAAATTTATCGTGTATGTATTATTTTTTTAGCCAAGAAATGATTTTGCACTTTCAGGTAAAATTGCTTTGCTGGATAAAATTAAAAGCCAGCCATTTATTCTTTAAGTAAAATTGCAGTGCTGGATAAAATTAAATGCCAGCCATTTAATACAAGCCATCGTAGAATTGCTGAAATAAACCAAAATCTATCATACCGTGTCTCCTACAACAAGAAAATCAATTTCATGAAGAGTGGGATTACAGAAAGAAATTCTGGGAACATCCAAAAGAAAGTGTGATGGAAAAGATCCAGAAGTTGAAGAAGCATTAGATCAATGGATTTCTATAGTTAAGATACAAGTCGAAGAAGCATTAGATCAAATGGTTTTCTATAGTTAGCGGGCGGAAGAAGCATTAGATCAATGGATTTCACAATGGAAAGGATTCAGAAGTCGAAGAAGCATTAGATCAATGGATTTCGATTGGGCATTACAGAAAGAAATTTCGGGAACATCCAAAAGAAAGCGTGATAAAAGAATCCAGAAGGTGAAGAAGCATTAGATCAATAGATTTCTATAGTAGATCCAGAAGTTGAAGAAGCATTAGATCAATGGATTTCTATAGTTAAGATACAAGTCGAAGAAGCATTAGATCAAATGGTTTTCTATAGTTAGCGGGCAAAAAAGCATTAGATCAATGGTTTTCTATAGTAAGCAGGCAAGGTGTGAGGAACATCCAAAAGAAAGCATGATGGAAAGGATTCAGAAGTCGAAGAAGGAAACATTCAAAAGAAAGCATGATGGAAAGGATCCAGAAGTCAAAGAAGCGCATTAGTCAAAAGAAAGCGTGATGGAAAGGATTCAGAAGTCGAAGAAGCATTAGAATCAATGTGGATTTCGTGATGCAAAGGATTCAGAAGTCGAAGAAGCATTAGATCAATGGATTTCTATAGTAGATCCAGAAGTCGAAGAAGCATTAGATCAATGGATTTCTATAGTTAGCGCAAGGTGTGGGCCCAGTGTTGAAGATGGAGATCGGTAAAAAACTAATAATTAGGTACGGTCCAGTGTTGAAGATGGAGATCAGTAAAAAACTAATAATTAGGTACAGCCCATATTGAAGACGGAGATCGGTAAAAAACTAATAATTAGGTACCTCCCAATATTGAAGACAAAGTCAGAGGAGATTAGTAAAAAGCTAATAATTAGGTACCTATTTTAAATAGATACCTAATTATTATTTTTTTACCTATTAATTATTTACCTACAAATTACATATTTTAGAGGAGATTAGTAAAAAGCTAATAATTAGGTACCTATTTTAATAAAGAATTAAAATAGATACCTAATTATTATTTTTTTACCTATTAATTATTTACCTACAAATTACATATTTTATTTTAGAATTTATTATTACTTCATTTAATTGGGGCAGCTGCTTAATTGGGCCAAAATGGCTTAGTCCCAATGTATACAGGATGCGTCAGCTAAATCCAGACAAATTTCAAATTTAATTTCCCTTCATATTTTATGTCAGGGCTATGCTGCTGACGTTTTAGTAAGCCAGATAGACGATGCGTTTGAAGATAAGTACAAAATAGCTGATCAGTTAAGATCGAGTACAGACAATGCATTTGAGGATAAGTACAAAATAGCTGATCAGTTAAGATCGAGTGATTTGAGGATAAGTACAAAATAGCTGATATAAGCCAGACAGACGATGCGTTTGAGGATAAGTACAAAATAGCTGATCATGCAGAATATAATCGGAAAGCAGCGATAATCGAAGGCCTTCACGCTGGTACAGACAATGCATTTGAGGATAAGTACAAAATAGCTGATCAGTTAAGATCGAGTGATTTGAGGATAAGTACAAAATAGCTGATTAGTTAAGATCGAGTGCAGAAATAGGTGATCAGTTAAGATCGAGTGCAGAATATAATCGGAGAGCAGCGATAATGAATGCCTTCTGCTGGATGCTCACCTTCCGAAATAATTCGGTTCTTTAACTATCGAAGATCAACAGTTTATGATGTTGCTGCTAGATATGCGGCTTCAGATAAGTCTGAAGGTTCTGCCAACCCGACAAGAAAGAGCCATTCCAGGGGGAGATCGTCAAGGACACCGGAAGTTGTCCAAAGGGCTCAAGAGTTCATCTCAGAGGACCCAGGGCAATCTCTCAGGCAGTTGGCAAAAACATTGGGTGTGAGTGAGACCACAATGCGTTGAATTGCGGAAGAGGACCAATGGTACAAGTCCTATGTCATAAAAGTACGACAGATGCTGTCTGATGCTGCTAAAACAAAGAGAATTGCTCGCTGCAACTTGCTTCTGTGTTCAATGAAGAATGAAGCTGCAGGACGCATAAGATTTTTTTCTGATGAGAAAATTTTTACTGTTGCTGCCAAAGTAAACCAGAGAAATGACCGTTGGCTTGCCTATGACCTTGAAGATGTCCCTGTAATAGCTAGGACGAAGTTTCCGGCCAGTGTTCACATCCTAGCTGTTGTTTCCGGTGAAGGTGAC